>JAZBHA010000066.1:6177-34319 GCA_037464855.1 Iselma pallidipennis | reverse complement strand
AATACAATACAATATACTACACACAACAAGTAAAATCAGGACACAATGAAACCCACTTGGTTTTCAGAGACAAGAACATCATTTCCTTTATAATGTTTCTGTTTGTTTGTTTAAAACAACTCATACATCCATATAAAGTGTTGTACAAAAACACAAAAAAAAACACGAAAGAACTTTCGTTTCCGGACAAATTCAACATTTTCTACTTCTTTACTTCTACGTATAATCCATTCGTTTAATTTTACAGTATTGTAAGTTTACATTATTTAAAATCAATCTAGAAAAGAGAAAAGACTGATCTTTGTGGGAAGAATTAATCGTGCGTAAATTAAAAGGACTGTAATGTTTAATGAAAGGTAAAACGTCTGTTTCATGTTGATCGCAATACATATAGGATGTCAGGTCTCAAACATAAATCAAAAGATTTTTCTGGAGTTGGTACCAATAGCTGACGTAGGATAATCTGTAAAATATTACACTCATTAATCAAATAACAGTGGGTTCGCCGTAACCGCGAAGGATATGTTCCAAGACTTTCCGCGTATACCTGAAACCGCGTAGCAAACCCTATAAATAAATATAAATATTTTTTTATAATATGATATTAACTTATGAGGTAATTGAACAAAATAAAACACTAGAATAGGGCCAGGTCGACAGTTTCGCCAGTATATTTTCTGCCGGCTTCCTCAGGACTAAAATAACTATACAATAAAAATCCTTAAGGAATAGTAAAAATTTCTCTTTTGTGGGTCTCGGTAAGAGAAATTGTTACGATTCCTCAAGGATTTTTGTTGTATAGTTATTTTAGTCCTGAGGAAGTCGGCAGAAAATATTCTGGGGAAATTGTCGACCTGACACTTATCTAGTGTTTTATTTTGACCAATTACCTCATAAATTAATATAATATCTAGATATGGACGTAAATATTCAAATAAATAATTTTTTATTTATAAATATACATACCTGTGATAAAGTTAATTGATAAATGATTCACAATAAGACGATGTTAGGTGGAGGAAATAGTGACGTGTTAATCTGCTTCGGCTGATCCGGGCAGCACGAACAGCAGACAATGTCGATAGTTTGATGTCAGATGCAAACGATGTTGATAGTTGGGGATCGATGATAATAGACATTTGTTTTTCAATATTTGGGAGAAACTTGTGAAACGTTTATTTGTTAAAAATAAATTCTGGCTTCGGCAAACCGCGGAAACCGAGTCCACTGCATAACTTAGCTGTGGTCATATAAATCCTCAAGTTTTTTTCAAATTTTTGTACAAATAACAAAATTACAGCCGCTTTATGTCTGATATCTAACACCCTGTATTTCACCACACCAAATTCCAGTTTAGTAAATTTAAAGATAATTTTCCTCGTTTTCTTAGAATTTATGTCTCATTTTTAAGTAAATAGTCAAATAACCAAAATTTCTAGCTGAATTTTTTATATTTCATGTTTTCTGGTGAAATAAAGACAAACTTTTCAAGTAATCCGTTTAAACCAAATTTGAGTTCAAGTCACACCGTAAAAGGCGCCTGAAATGCACTGAAGTGGTTCTTAAAGATAATCATAACGAGTTAAAGTTGAAATGCCATTAGGTACCTAATAGGCAAATAGTAAACGTTACAGGAAAATATCTAATAAATTTGTTGGATTTAAGCGAGAATTTGTTTTTTAGTAAAAACTTTGAACTATTTCCGTTTTAAACAAAGGAAATAGCCGTTTTCAAAAAAATTAAATTAGTTCTAACAAATTATGTAGCTAATTTAAAACAATTTTTGCGTGACAAAATCATTTATCATGGCCGTAAATACAACCGAAATTCATAAAACACAGAATTCAATATATGTATAGGTCTTTATAATTACCAGTTTCACCAATGTGGTATAACTATTTCTGACGGTCTTAAACTGTAACCTGACGATTGCACTAGCGTATCCCAATTAAAATTATGTCATTATGATACCGGATTGTTTGACTCCGATTGGTGCAATGCAAGAAGTTAAACCCGACTTAACCCTCCAGCCGCGGGCCATTTTTCCTTTGTTGTAAAAAATCGCGGGCCATTTTTATTCGTTATTTATAATAGGTACAAGGATTGTATGTACCTACCATTAATGTTTCACACGAAAAGATACTAGATTCACCGTAGAAGTAGCGCCTCCAGATGCAATAATAGCTTACCCCGCGAAATTGTATAGAATAAATGGGACGCACTATTAGCGTTGCCCGCGGCTAGAGGGTTAAAATTCCATCCATTCTAAATTAACGAATAAAAGTCACATTAAATTGTCGCAAGAGATAGTCTCTTGAGAGCGTTTCAACATGTCTAGGCGGCGACGCAAGGGTGCCTACATCCTGCATAAGTGCTTGCAAAGGGGCACCGATGTACTCAGAGCCCACCCCGTGTACAACGAATCAAATTTACTTTAATTGGATGTTAGTAAGAAATGGAGTGGAAACAAAAACTTAAAAATCTTGAAGTTATCGATTTTTGCACAGAGGTCATTCTTTGTATTGCACACTATACATAAAAAAATCCATTCACTTTTTTCTCTCTCTCTCTCTCTTCTTAAACTTGTACAATTGCGCTAGTCATTCAAGCATGATGAGCAGGTTTGTCGATTAAAAAAAGTACAGGAGGAGAAGAGGAAAAAAAAAGAGGAACATGAACCCATTAACCTGTGTTCTTTTATGTTGTCCAAGTGTAAAATAAGGGGAACTTTATGTATGGTATGATTTCAAAAAAGGAAAAAAAACAAACGGTTTTTTAATTGTAATTTCGACGTAATTGGATTTGAAAAGAAAAACATTAATTTTGAAAAGAGATTTATTTTTACACTTGTTCTCAAATACATATATTCTTATTAATAAAAATGATAATAAAAAATAATGGCACGTTGCATCAAAGCAAAATGTCATGAAAAGACACTGTTATCTCTCTCTTTCTGGTCTAAAAACAAAAAACAATACTTGAATTTTTTTTTTCATTAAATTGTAAATACATAAATTAAATAATCCCATCCATCATTATGCTCTTAAAATTATTTTGTTGTTGTTTTTCTAAATATATATAAAACAACCAACTGGCAAACACTATTCGTAAGAATGGGGAATATTTTTGTTTAGAGAAAAAACAAATTACAAAATCGATTGAAATATTGGCAGTTTTTTTGGCATAAAAAACAACAAAAAAAGATCATATTTTAACTGTACTTTTTTGTTCAATTCTTTCAAATCTATGTAGTTATCATTGTATATTCCTCCTCTTCATTTCACTTAAATAATAATACCTACCATCATTATTATAATTATATTTATAATTAATACAGACGAGACCCAATAATATTATGTTAAAATAGTCCTTTTTTCTTCTTTTCTTTTTTACCATCAACCGCCTCCCGACTACCTTCCAATGATCGTCGACGTAATTCTTCAACAGTAATTTGATTCTCCCTCTCCCATTGTTCTTTTTCTAATTCAAATTGTCGTCGTTTCTCATCTAATTCTTTAGCTTGTTGGTCTAGTTGTTTTTTGGTCGCTTCATGACGTCTAGTTAATTCAATTTCACTATCTTTTAATTTTTGTTTCTTTTCACGTACTTTCATTTCAAATACTTGTTCCATTTCAGCTTCCATTTTTTTCATTTTCAAATCATGTTCACGTTTCTCCTCATCCATTTGTGCTAATGGATTTTTATTTGATATTCTTGATGGTTTCCCATCAACACCTAAACCAGCCAATTTACGACAACGATAATTCTCATAATGTACATTATTTGTAACATCTTTTAAATCTTGTAAATGTGTACGTATTATCATATTACGTAATGCAATAAAATCACAATGTTGTAGATTTTCAACTTCTGCAATACCCCATGGATATTTACGTCCACGTACTTTTTTACCATCAACTTCAATTACTGTATTTGAACCGACCACAGCAAATGGTACACGTTCTTTTAATGATTTATTTAATTTATGTTCTTCATCATCTTCAATGGTATCTGGAAATTCGTAGATTTTGATTTTATTCTGGGCAATTTCATTCAATATCTGTTTTTTAAATAATCCACATTCATCTGATGTTAATGTATCAGCTTTTGCAATCACAGGTATAATATTGACTTTATCACATAAACGTTTCATAAATTCAATATCTAATGATTTTAAGCCATGTCCAGATGGTTGTATAAAATACAAACAACAATGTACACGTTGATCGGGTGTTTGTTTACGTGTAACACGTGCCTCTGAATTTAAATAATCTTCATATTTCGTTTCGATATATTCAATAATTGGTGACCAACAATTACTGTTATCAACAGCATCACCAAAACCCGGTGTATCGACCATTGTCAATAATAAATTAACACCATTCTCTTTCAACATAACACGTGTCGTTTCAACGGCAACAGTCTTTTTTAATCTTTGTGTTGGACCGGGATAATCAACAGGATTATAAATATCTGTTAGAAACATTGAATTGATTAATGTTGATTTGCCTAGGCCAGATTCACCGACTACCATTAATGTAAATTCGAAACCTTTTTTAACAGCTTTACGATATACTTGATTTGGTAAATTGGCAAAACCAACATATCCATCTAGTTCTTTTGGTTTAGGCCGTTCTTTGATTATTTCAGGGGTTGATTCTTTACTTGTATTATTATCATCTTTCGTTGAATCTGGTGGTGATGTCTTCAGTGGTGGTTCTGGTGGTTTTATATCGATTTTATTCAATTTATTTGAATCTTTCATTGTTGCTGTTTCTGTTGTGGCTGTTGTTGTTGTTGATGTAAAGAACATTTCACGTTTACTTTGTAATGAATTTGTTGCCGAGCTTGTTGATGTTGTTGTTGTTGTTGTTGTTGTTGATGGGGCTGTTGTTGGATCATTACCATTGGTTGTACCATTTGTTGGACTTTGTTGATCCATGAATTTTTGACGCATTGCTAAACGATCCAAACTTGATAGACGATATGACCCACCAATACTGTCCTTATCACGGTCACGATTCAAACCACTACCAGCATTGAAACTTGACGTGTATTTTGGTAATGTTGGTGGTGGTGTTGGTTTATTTTCTGTATTACGATTTAATAATGCACTACTTGATGTATACATGTAACTACTCGGCATTATATTAGGACGAGATTTGATTGTTGCTGTTGTTTGTTGTGTTGGGGGAACAGGTTGAGCATTCACGTTATTGGCACTCATTATTATTATTATTTACCTTTAATTGATTGATTTAAATCCACTAATAATTAACCAACCATTCTTGGTACAAAAACACGCACAAATGTCAAAAAAAAAACAAAACTGATAGTTGGCTATGTGTATTGTGTGCCGATCTTCAACTGTTCTATACCACCCCTCCGAAAAGGACAAAACAAAATTGAAAGAAAAAGGAAAACGGATGAGTAATGTTTGATTGGCCAGCCACGCCCGAAACAGCGTCGTTTTCTTGAAATTCCCCTACAAATTACTAAATTAAACATACATTTAATCAATTAACCTAACAATAATTTACCACAAATTGACAATTTTCACTCAGAAATTAACGTATTTTTACTGTTTTTTTTGTGTGTGTTGTTGTTGGATTAACTAACGTAGAGACAGACACACCGCAACGTACTCAATTGTTCGTTTGGTTTGTTTGTTGTATCGTCCAGATGGCGCAACATTCGTATCCCTCTCCTCCTCTCTAAAATACCAGTGTCGCCACAATCGACCTTATCAATATACGATAAAAAAATACAATTAACTACAAATTGTTTCTATTTTTCAATATTTAATCCAGAAATTCAATTTCGACAATTAATTATTGATTTGTTGGAATTAAATTGTAGAAAAATTGATAATTTTAATGGGATTGTTTGATTACCACTGGTTGTTGAATCATTTGCCGGGTTTTGGTGGTAGGGGGCGCGTATAGTGGGGAGATGTAGAGAGAAACGTACCGATTACAATCAACCAAATAAATATTGAAAATTAATATTGAACGATGATAATAGGAAGAGAACAGTAATTTTTTCCAAAACGGGGAAAAAGCCGGTAGCTATTTTCTATCGATATCATACACATATAAATCAATATGAATTTATCTCTTTTCAACTTGTTGGTCGTTCGCGCATTTATTAGCTATATCTATGTATATGTATGTATAAACACACACACACACATGTATACATATACAAACATTGAATCGATAATGGAGACACGTACGTTTTTCTTTTTAAAATACGGGGGCAATGGCAATTTAATATTTTTATTTCTATTTTTTTGTGGTGTATATAAAAATAGTACATGCTAGGAATTTTTAATTATTTTTTTACAGTAATAATAGGTACATATATGATAACATAAATTATTATCATTTTTATGCATTTTATTATCATCATTGTTTAATAATTTTTTAAAAGTGAAATTTTGGCAAACATCCAAAATCGAGGTTGTTGCTAAGAGTTGATTTGGTCAACTGGAGTAGCCGTAGGTCACTGGATTTTAAAATTTGTAAAAAGAGCGCGCAGAATCAAAAATTTAAATATTTAAATTGTATTAACTGTAATCAAATTTTGGTCAAATTACAATCATTCCTAAAATGGAAATAATTCCAAAAAGGAATCAATAATATTTGTTTTGTTTATGTTTACCAAAATGGAAACTACTCAAACTCTATATTTCCAGTTGGAAAACTTCATGTCAAATATAGAAGTTGTTTAGTAAATTTAGCCCTTAGCAATTCATATACATAGAGTTCAAAGTTTATTTTAGGTAAACAATTCCAAGTATACTATTTGTTGTTAAATAGAGGAGAATTTCGGTTATTTTTCAGTTCTTGTCTTTAATAAATGTTAAACGATACAGTAGAAGGTCAATTGAGATCAAAGGAGGAAAAAAATGTAGAGTCGCGATAGATTTTATTCAATTTATTGTCTGGAGAATTTCAATTTCAACAGACTGATTCTCATTAAAGAAAGAAATGTTTAAAAAAATTCCAATACAACATATCTCTCGAGTACGTCGAAAAGTTGATTAGAATTACACATCAGACAAATTTTGAAACATAAATAAGGGAAAATGATTTTTCAAGTGTGAAGGAATTGACTGAATATTGAAACTTTCACTCCCAACCTAATTACATTTTCCATAAATCCATCAATAGTCGGTGTCGGTGGAATGCACTCTCCTCAATTAAAGTTAATAGTCGTTATTTTTATCATAATAAACGATGATAACCTTTGAAACAATACCACTTTGTTGTAATCGGTTGTTGTATTTAATCCAAGTTACTACTGATATCATCCCTTATCATATAATGAATAATTTAGGATATAAATGGAACACCCAGTGACGGATCTAGGCATTTGGAGGCCCTGAAAGTTATGTTCTTTGAGAGGCCTTGGAGCTTATGTTTTGTAAGGGATCTAGTAATGACGTACACCAGAAGAAAGACTTACCAAGCTTAAGCTTCAGGAGGTCCTGAAAATCAACTCGATCAATTTGTTGATACGCAATCCTTGGTTCACTCTTGCCAAGAATGCTATTTCCTTTGCTATTGCTTATTATTTCTAAATTCTACGTTATTATAATCAGTTGCCGGGGGCCCCGAAGCCGGAGGCCCTGAAGCTTAAGCTTCATGAGCTTCATTATAGATCCGCCCCTGGGAACACCATTAAAATTATGCATAATCCTTATATGTATTTAAAACAGTACTGATAAGCATGTTTTTTTTGTTTTCAGGTAAAAACAGCAAAAATGCACCTCTTCACTCTAATCCAATTGATGTGTCTCGTCTTACTTTGGATTGTAAAATCTACAAAAGCATCATTAGCATTTCCATTCTTTTTACTTCTAATGGTACCTTTAAGGGCTTATCTGACCCGAATATTTTCAACAAGAGAATTAAGAGCTGTGAGTATACATTCAATATTACACAAAAAAAAAACGTATATTTTAGAGATAATAAACACCCACGATTTTTCATTATCAATTACGTCACCAATATAATAATATTTGACTTGCAAACAAATGTGTTTTTTTACCACATTGCAATAAAGTGTAATTGTAAATTTCATTCAACATAATTACAAAGTTTCTTTGGGTTTCGTGAAAAAGAAAAAAAAACCTTGTCTAATCCGCGAATCGATCAAAAATCAAGGTTCTCATTTGTCCTTGTTTTTAAACGTTATTATCCGATTTCCTTGAAAGCGCAATTTAAACCAAAAAAGACAAGAGATTTGGTTGTCTTGATCACTTTACACACAAAAAACCTACATAGATTATCTAGAATCCTAGACTGATTACAAAAAAAATTGGAGGGAATTTTTTCGATTCGTTCTAATAAATAATGTTCGTTATGTATGTTTTTTTTGTATTATATAAACAGCGAGATACAATGAACCCTATAGACAAATTTTAATTTCGTTTGTCAACGAGTTTATAAAAATAGCATGCATGTTGTTGATTTTTTGTTTATACATAAACTGTGTGCTTGTTGAATTCATTCCGGACATTCCTATTAACAAAACCAAAGTTATAAAACCATAAATTTCCTTCCTATACCAAAACCAAATGCAGTAACGAACAGTTATCTAACTGACAATGAGGAGAGACGTGCAAAAATTCCAAATAATTACTGTATCAATTAATATAATAATAATCAAAATTAGAATTGAAATTATCTAAACCTTCTTAGAATTCTTAATAGTCGGTTGGATTTAAAGTGTTTTCTGAATCTATAAATAGTTCTCCCCTTTATTTCTTTTACTACCCTTCACAAATGCACGTGTCAAAATAAACATTTTTTTTTCTGCATAGCCATATGATAAATTTCAAAATCCATATATATTTTTCTTTTAGATGCATTCGTGTATACTATACGTTATGAAATGTGTTATCGATTTTTGCTTATCTGATAAAGTTAATTATTTTCCTTTTTGCCTGTTCCCTAGCTTGATGGAGACCAGCCGGATGCCGATGACGACGAACCTGACTTTTACGCCGAGGCACCACTTCCGGGATAGAAAAGAAAAAAACACAACACTCTATATATACCGAAAATTCTCCGATTTTTCAACATTTAAGATTAAGTTTTAGAACATTCGACATCAAAAATATCAGTATTAACACAAGAACTTAAAAGGTATATAAATGTATTGAATAATTTAGAAGGAAAACACAACAAATAGATTTTTTCCCCCATAAATCGTACTTAATAGTTTTCAGTAATTATTATTAAAAATAATAGTAATAATGTGGATAAAGAATGTTGAATTTAATTGAAACAATTTTAAAATTAGAATAGGACTTTTTGAAATGTTTTTCCAACATCGTGTGCTCTTGTAGGTTTTTATGTGAAAATTTTGCGCCCTTACAGTTTCTTCCAGTATTTCCAAACCAATTCCTAGATATTATTAGACGACTGTGATCAGATTTTGGCTCATTATTAAAAAAATATATATATGTTATTAATAAATAAATATAGAGATAATAGTTGCCTTTATACATAGAGGAAAATAGTTTAACATCGAACTATAAAATTATTCTTTTTTTTTGTTTTCCATGGCTTACAATTAGTATAGATATACGTAGTTATATAAAAAACAAATTGTACAAAAGTCTTAAAAAAACATGTGAGAAAATTAAAAGGGTAAAGAGTCTTGGGGGCAAATTTACAGTTAAATATTTTAAGAGATGTTTATGAATTGTTATTATGATGATAAAAATTGATTTAACAAGAAATATTGGAATATTTTCTGAGGATAATCTTATTATTAAAAGAAGAATTCCATACTATATGTAGAATAGTTGTACCTAAATTTAATAGTATTTCTAACTGTGATTTTAAAAATGTCTATTCTATTTCTATAAATAAAGATAAGAAATGAAACACATGAATATTTAATTTTTATATCAACCTTATACCTATATTTTTCAATCTACCGTACAAAAAGAATCATACAAACAAAATACTTCATTCTTAATGAATAAATTAATTGGATTGTATTTTTAATTATTTAAAATTATTCAGGCATTTCACCACCAGGAACCAGCTGAAACAAAAGGAAAATTATGCAACACAAATTACACCTTTGGTGGTTATACAACCTAATATACAACTACAGCAGAGTTCAAACATTGGGTGCGTTTTATAAGTACACTACTTGCTCAAACACACTAGAAAGTTTCTCGAGCAGGAGTACTAGTAACCGTAATCAGGAACAGTAAATATTCACTGTTCCCTAGCGTAATGGAACCATTAAACGATTTTGTTGTTTGGTGAGTCTAACTTACAAAATTTTAAAATTCATGAAGTGGACCAAGTAGAGTTTAGTTTCAAAGAAGTTTTTCCGTTTCTTGAGAGAATATATTTTAGAAGAATCCATATTATTGACGTTCTTATATGCTGAAGCTACATTTTTTGTAGGCATATTTTCTTCTTTTTAAGAGCTGATACATTATTAGTAATGAACGTACACAAAAGACAGTGAAAACTTCATACTTATATTACATACTTTAAATTATGAAAGACAAACATCAAAGTCAATCATGATTATAGAGATGCAACGGATAGTTTGTCCGGATAGTTGGGTCTCTGACCTAATTATCCCTTGTACGCGAACAGTATGTCTTGAAAAAGGTAACACGTACGACGACGATTATATTGGGAACATTAATGCCACATCGGATATCCTGCTACGATCCGATATACCGCCTATCCAGCCACTTTTTGACTCTCCTGCCGACTCCGCTATCCGGCCGACAGGATAGTAGCCTAGATTTCATACGGGTCTATCAGCCACTATCCGTTGCATCCCTAATGATTAATCAAAGATTTAAGGAACTTGTTATTTCAACAACTTTTTATGACACTAATCGTGCGGTTGCACATGAATTTTAAGCGATCATGAAATATTACACAATTTTATTTTGTTTGTAAAATAAATTTAGCAATCCTATCTGTCTATGTGAGCGGTGACTATTACCATTGTTGTTGCTTGTTGCAAAGCATTATGGGTTCTTACAATTAGACCGATACAGTACGTTCAGAGCCTGGGTGCGGTGCGCTCTTGCATCCCCGGGCTGGCGCGGCCCTACCGGCACGCTATTCCTAACATACCAGTACGCTATCAGCTGAGATAGTGCAAGATATATGTAGTTCGCGCAACTTATTCGCGAAGAATTGATCGAATTAAAAAGCGCGGTGAACAACTGCTCGAGCAATTATAAAACGATCTATGGATCACAAATGCCCTTCGAGTACTTATAAAACGCCCCATTTTCAACTTGTTTTTTTTTCAAAAATATAATATGTATTTATTAACAAATAGAAAAAATGATAATATTGGAAGCTTACCATTGTTATATTGTTGCCATTAAGTAGAATTTGATCTAATTTCGTAATTCTACGTCCTTCCGGTGTTGTTTCATATTCAGTTACATCTTCTAATAACATATTAACAAAATCATCAAAACCTAATAATGTACCAACAATTTCTTTATCATTCTTCATAATTATATGGATACGTGAACCTATACATTTATCAACTAATTCTAAAATTTGAAAAGAAAAAATACAACAGCCGGAATTAGAGAAGTTAACCTCAAATTTGTATAATAAACAAAAATTGTATTAAAAAAAAAACAGTGATATTTACCTAAAGGGAGTAGCGTAGAAGAAGTAACAGGCATCGCACTCATTTTTAACTAATTTTTAATTAGTATTTCTTAGAAATTAATAATTTAAGAAAAAAATAACCAAAAAATTATCTCGCGTCAAAAATTGATGTGTGTCAAATGTCAAATGTCAAGTGTCAAAAATTCACGTATGCATCTAGTTCAGACCTACTTGAATTATTTATTTTTTTAAATAACTGAGATGATGAATGCATCAATTTTGACATTTTTTCTAATTTTATGTGTTCTTCAACAAGTTTAGAGATAATTTCGAATTTTTACCCACATGATTATTGCTAATTTATTCGATCAAAACATTGAGACGTATGTGTATTATTATCCTGTCTGGATAGATTGTGACATGCGTACCAACACTGAAATAGTAAAATTTCAGTCATTTTCATTAAACGGCGAGATGGAGGTTGTGTGTGGTGTTGTTGTTGTAGTACTTGTAGAACAACAATTATAATAATAATAATAATAGAATAAATATTTTTGTGTTGTTGTTTTTATATAAAAAAACGTAATTTTTAAGTGAACTTGTGTCTAAAATTGTGACAATAATGTCTGTGTATTGAAATTTCTAATTACTTTTTTACCCACTAAAAGGTAAGAATTCATTCCTGTCTTGTGTTTCTATCGTTTCTAACCAAAACAATAATTTTATTTTCGGCTATTTCTGTTCCTATTTGTGTCTTCCAGTGGTCCATCAACAATATTAATCCAAATGTTTATGGTACTTTCCTATAGGAAAGGATTTTTGTTGTAAATTAGCCACTTTTTCCCA
This sequence comes from Iselma pallidipennis, assembly GCA_037464855.1. NCBI lineage: Eukaryota > Metazoa > Arthropoda > Insecta > Coleoptera > Meloidae > Iselma > Iselma pallidipennis. The sequence continues at coordinate 21,843 of JAZBHA010000066.1, read as the reverse complement.
CAGGCACAATTAGACCGAAAACTATTATTATTATTATTTTGAATATATTATATTTTATGAAACAGTTAAAACATTTTCAGTTAATGTTTATATGGTATAATGTATGGTATAAACAATGGGTTCATTGTATGCTCGTTGACCACAAAATATGACTCAATTTTAAATTTGATTTCTATTCAACAAAAAAGCATGTAGCCGGTAAATTCCAGCAATAACAACAAAAGCCTTTTTTTATATCAAATTCCAAAAATTACGCAATAAAAACAGTGAAAAGTTCATGAATACACATGTTTAAATGTCACAAATACACAGAATTTTATAATAAACAAGAAACATCTGTTGTAAGTTGTAAACTGTTAACAAAAAAAAACTGATTGACTACAATTATATGAAATTTAAATAAATAATTCCATCACCTGTTAGTTTTGGTTCGTTAGAAGAAATGATCCACAAAACGCGATTGTTATTGGAAAATATTGTCAGGACTGTAACATCAATAACTAATCAATTGGTGGAGGTGTTTCCAAAGGATTTGGGGTGATTCAGCAATTTTGTATCCACAATTTTTATAGGAACAGTATCCTGATTGATAGTAAAGATACAGATTTTCTTGTTATTTTTTTTTGCCTTTTAAAGTCTTTACAAAGTTTCACGAAATTCTCTTGAGAGTGATGTTGCATAGTTCTGGGGTGGGTTTCGTACACTAGGGTTTGTCCAATGTGAGATATATGAGTATATTATAGAATGGAAGTCCAATTTTGATTTGTTGTTTTAGTTCTATATATAATTAGATACAGACAACATTTTAGTGGTGTTTTCTTATCGAATTATAGAGATCTCGGTTGAAAGTGTCAACATTTCATTATATAAAAATATAGTTTGTTGTAATCGCTTGTTCTAATAACAAATTAAATTATACTGTTATCGTGAGAAAAGTCGTTTATTTTCTAATATTATTATAAGTCTGATCCAATAATTAAAGTCGTGTTCTTCTTCTGTCTGATTCATTATCAATTTTGATAAAATGTTAAATGATAGCAACGGTCATTTTTGTATCATAAAGTCTTTAAATTGAAAGAGAATTCAATAAAATATCATGAATATTGCCTTTGCCAGTTAATAGAAGAACAACAAAAGGTTTAAAATTGGCCAAAAATTAAAACTACCTGTATTTTAGGAAAAGGTCCATTTTCGTCCACATCTATTTCGGGTTGTAAAACATAATTTTCTGTTGTCTTTGTTAGACAAAACAAGTTTTTTTTGTTGAGTGCCACCACAAAATTAATTGGATTAAATAGGTAATCTGTATAGTATTTCTAAAATGACTTGACAGTCTTGACTTTAAATAATTGAAAAGATTTTGCTATAGATTTAAAGGTGTCACTACACGAGAAGATTCTCCTCTCACATAACATTTTTGTCTGTTTTTCTAAAAATAAAAAGACAGATCCTCTCTCTTTAACGATAAAGAGGAAGCGGCCCTTTTTTCTTTTCGACACAGTAGAAGTTAACAAAGAAAAATCTCTCTGTCTAGACACACCCTAACATCTTTTTATTGAAAATATCCATCTGTCAGTGACAGATCCTAATCTTTCTCATGTTACTCTGTTCTGGCTTCTAATCCTTTTAAGTCAAGAGTGCCCAGTCATTCTAGGAATACTATACCGACACTACAGTAGAATCTCGATAATCCAAACACACGGTAAACCGAATTTCCAGTAATCCGAACAGCGGTAATTTGAAAGAAAAATTTGTTTAATCCGAACAAAACTTGCAAAAACTGCAATTCTGAATTGTTCATGAGAAGAAATTATATTTCTTTACAATTGTCTCACATAGTTGTATCAGATGCTTTGTAATTATGTAGGTAAGATGTCTAAACATTTACACAAAACACCCTCCCTGGAACAAAAGTGTAAAATGGTACAACAACTAAACGGTGGAAAATGTGTTTTTTTGTTACATATGTATTTCCAATAATAGATGAAAAAATTATAATTACTAGTAAATAATATTGTTGTTACAATCACCCTAATACCTGATAATTCGCAAGCATTGTTTCCAATAATCCGAACAAATCGATCGTCCGAACAAGCTCTGGTCCCAATTAGTTCGGATTATCGAGACTGTACTGTACTTTGCCAAATTACTATAACACGAAAACTCTCAACAGTTAACATAATGGTACCTAATTTTTTATCGTTTTAGGACAACTTGCTTCACGAAAAAATGTAATGATTATTAAACATTCAATACCAGAAATATCTATTTCCCCAACGTAATCATAAGAAATTTATGAAAAATTGTCATGATCCATAAATAGATAATAAATATTTTAATTTATTTAATTTAGTTTAATTTATTTTAAGTACCTACTTAATTTTTTTAGGAATCCTACAACAAATTATCTTAAATCCTTTAGAACAGGTCAAATTTATTACTGAATCCTTTTTTTTCCCCGTTTTTAAAATATAATGTAATATTTAAATCAATTTTCGAGGAAAGGGGATTTAAAAGCTCCATTTTTTTTTCTAAATGAGGGTGGAACATTTGTGTCATATTTAAATTTCTCTGACAATTTTCTGCTATATAAACTTTTATCTGTTCATTGACCTACCCTTATATTCTACCATTACAACTTTCCCAAATTGTTAATTTTGATTTTAATCATATTGGTGAAAGTTTGTGTAAATGACAAAACAGGAACCATACTAGTGGTGGCGGTGGGTGGTGACTGTTATAAAAATGTTTGATGTGTATAGAGTCGAGTAGGGTGATATTTCAGCTTGGACAGTTATCGAAGTCCAAATGATGACGACGATATCATGTCAAATTTAGATATATTGGTACACTAAAAATATACTCTCCTATATATTTTTAAACGATTTTTGTCTAAATCGATACTGTTAAAGTCAAAGTAGAAGAAGAATAGCAATAAAAAAAGTGGAGAAAAAAAGTAAAGGATAATAATTCATATATAGAATCGAAGTTAAAGTGTTCCTCTCTCATACTTTCTTCCCCTCGTTGTGCTCGTTCTTATTCACGACAAATTCGATCTGAACACTTGAATTACCGTATTTCCGTCTGCATTTTATGTGGAAATTTAATAATAATGATAATAATAAAAAAATTAGAATAGATGTTGGCGTGTATGAAAGACTCAATTAAAAATGTATGTATGTATGTATGTTCTTTTTTTGGAATAAATTAATTAAATTGATCCGTTCCTTTGAATCGTTTTGATTAAATAAAACTTTTATGATTCGAATGATGAATTAGTGATAATGATGGTAAATAGCCGTAAGACGATTTTTTTTCTTCTTAAATCATTTCAAATATAGATCCCGTTTTTTTCTCTTCATCTTCTTCTTATTCTTATTTGTATTCCATAGGTGAATGATCGCTTGGAAATTTGAATACAACGCGATTGTTTGGATATTTTGCAATTCACCTTCTGGATCTGATCGTTGTTGATGTTTTAGGTCAGAAGAGATTTTCCGTTAATTTATTGAAAGTGAAATAACAATCACCGGAATTTTTGAATTGTTTATAACAAGTTGATCGATGTTAATCTAAACGGGTATCTGTTCAATTTTCAACAAACAGATGATGACATAAATTGTTAAAATAAAAAAAAATCACACGTGTTTTCTACATGTGTGTGTGTAAAAGCGAATTTTGTCTTATTATGATCAGTATTATTATTACCTATTATTTAAAAAAAAACCATATATTTTGTGAAAGTTGATGATCAGTTTACAAGATTGTTTCTGGCAGGATTTACATCATTTCGTAGGTTTGGTATTTTTTCAAATGACAATACTTTAAAGAAACGATACACTGAGATGTGAGTAGGTTGTGATTGGAGATAGCAGGTTTTTGTGTGTAAATGTCAGATGATTGGGGGTAGTTTTGAAGAAGGTTTCTGAGTGGGAAAAGGATCAATTTGATCTTTTAACATGAGAGGAAAAAAATTATCAAAAGGAATACGAATGACTGAACAATTTCGTGATTTATTTACCCATATTTGAGGATTTTCTTTTTCAAACAATAATAGAGTTGACTCATTTTTATTTATTTGACAAAATACTTCAAGAATCATGTAATTATTTTTAGAGAAATATGAGTTAATAAATATGAAAAATTTACAACGACACAAGCAGTAGGTACAGTAGGCCCCCGCTAATCTGAATCGCTTCAGGAAAACTCGCATTGTTTTAATACGTCCCAAGGCAACACGTCTTTCTGCTGATGAGAAAAATTCAGTAATCCGAACATAGTTTATTACGTATATGAACACTTTTGTAATACAGAATCTTCTAAGGAGTTTTCCTTTTTTCTGTTACTTAATTATTGTTGTGTTAATTGATTACTTTATGTAGTTTACAATCTGATAATTGTTTTGATTGCATATTATACCCTATTTAATCATACTTTTTTTTTATTAAAGAGGAATAATGGTGGGTATTAAATTACGTAAATTGTAACATAAATATTATTATTCATAATAACTTGAAAATAAGTAAAACTGAAAATAGGGAAATGGGGCAAGTTTATTAAAAAGACAGATCTTGAAAAGAAACAAGTCCTCGTTTGAAAAAAAAATAGTTTGACGTACAGCATGTTTTCAGGAGCAAAAAAAAACAAATATAACGAATAAAAATTCAGTGGGACTGTGTATTTTTATAGAAACGGCAAAATTTTTCTAAATCACTTTGGCGTGTACTAGAAATTCGAAAATTATCCTTATCATGTACCTATCTCCAAAATACAGTTTGCAACGAACCATATACTATAACAACATAAGGATCATTTAATACTATATTCGATATATTCTAACAATTGTTCTTGTAAAACTGGAACGTCAAAGTTCAACTGGTTGAACTTCCGGTGAAATTTTCGTTATAACTGCCAGTCAATACATTATTTAATGGATTCATAAATGAATTTCCTTTAACATTTAAATGGGCATAAGTTATATTTTATATAGGATACCTGTTTGTGTAGGTACTACCGTAATTTGTTTACTTTGTATATGTATCCGTATAATTAACGAAATTGTAACGTCTTTTGTGAAATTCATGTAAATGAAAGTTATATTTGGGGGGACAAAAAAACGGTCTTTAAAAATATATCATTCTGTAGGTAGGTGGGATTAAAATGTGTGAGAATCTTGGCGCCCCATTTTTTTTCTCTTCTCATCGTCTCTCACACATCTACAACAAGTTATGTAAGTTGTTCAATTTATTATTATTGTTTTTTTCAGTCAGTTTTACAATTTAATTTCTTAAGATTAATGATTGTAAGAATTGTAAAATCAATTTTTAGTCATCAAAAGTTAAATTACATTACTTTAAAAACTTGAATTGTTTGGTTTTGTTTTAATGGAAGGAGAAAAAAATAAATCAATTAGAACTTATTCGGCTGAAGTCTAAACACAACGACGATGACCATTAGTGTTTGGACGTGTGGCCATGTTCTAACAACAACTCTAGAATATTAAATCAATCCTCGATATAAAAACTAGATTCTCAAATCTTGCTGATGTAGAACTATTTTGGAATTAACTGAAATTTGTAGTATAAAACAACAAAGAAATCTCCGAAATTGAAATAATTCGAAAAGTTACTGAATTTATTTGACAGTACTACTGAAAAAGTTTAGAAACTTCCTGAAAGAATTATCCCTTACGGCCCATCAATTCGTTTATATTAATGTTCGTTGATTTGGATTTTAACAAGAAACTAGCTTGATGATTCGTTGTTTTGATGCTTTTCTATTATCCGCCCAAATTAACAATAAGAAGAACTTTGACGGGGAAATGTGCAATGAAAGTAGAGGTTCGCGCCCTCATAACTTGAAGAGGACAGTGCCCTTAATTTTTGCTAATATTATTCGTTTCTTTTAGCTTGCACGGTTAATACATTTCTATTATTATTACTGTGTATACATTTTTTCACAATTCCTAGTTTATACAAAAAAAATCATATTTATTCTGGCAAATTTTCATCGGCGAATTTAATGGTTTTAATGTGTTTAATTAAAAACACAACGTATTTGTAGGGGGATGAAAATGTTACACTGTGAGTAATGTTTGTTGAAATTTAGTACAAACTTGTACGTTAGGATTATACTTTTCAAATATATATTGAACGGTTGAACACCATCTGTTTAGCAAATACATATTCATATTTATGTTATGTATTTTTAAAGTGCAACTTTACACTTTACAAGACTTATGAAACTATATGTATAGGCGAAGGAATTTTCAATGAATTTTTTTCAAGATAACATGCAATTTGTGGTCTTTATATCAGTAAATTGTTTCCGCTTCATAATCTTACTAAATATATTTGCTGGAAGGTTTTAACCGATATAATAAAAAAAATATATTGCTAGTAAATTATATCAATAAACTGCGTTTATATTATTGTATGTATACATGTGGAATCTAATAAAAAAAAAAGAAATAGGTACAGAAGAACAGGGCCGGGCCGATCTATTGTGGCGCCTGAGGCAAGTGTCAAAAAAGGCGCCTTTCAAGATTTTTAGCATGTCTTATTATGGCTCCTACTTCAATTCGGCGGCCTATACATATGCTCCGTCCTGCGGAAGAAGCCAGATTTACTTACTTTTGTATTCCAGATTCTATCGTATCCTACTCGAGCTCACTGGTGTATTTTTTGATCCATTTGACAATCGATGTTTTTTATTTCATCCTGAATATCCTGGGCACTTTTCCACTAATCAATTACGAATTTTGTTCACTGTTTTCACTAATTTTTATTTGTGTTTTCAAGAAATATCTAGAAATTTGGTGATATTTTCGAGTTGTAGAATTACATTGAACACAAAGATAACACTACCTTAGTTATCGATGATTACCCACTTCAATTAGAACAATTTTTTTTCTATTATGTTACTTATCGTCAAGTATTGACATCTGTTGTTATTTTATTGATTATATTAGAAGTTTTCAGTTTGATAATCCACATCTGTAAAAAATGGCATAATTCTGTTATTCAATTTAGATTTTATTTAAAAAGGAAATATCTCGAAGTCTCATTCAATCATTTTCAAAGACGGAAAACCAGATTACAAACAACTTGTCTAATCGTAAGATATAGAACTTTTGTGCATCTTATTTTCTTTAAGCTCCACACAACTGGAAACATCAAACCAAACCATCTTAGAAAGAGATAAAGAAATTACATAAAATAGAAGAAATTGTAAAAAGACAGGAAAAGATGATAAAATGAAAATGATAAATGCGAGAATAAAGGGTTCATATTGAAAAATTTCTCACTTGAATGTCACTAATTTTAGTATTTTCCCATAAAATTTTGGCATGTGCTCGTTACTCCGTATGTGGATGAATCAGGCGTTAAGAAATCACCTTTATTCTTTTTTTTCAGTTTGCCGAAATATAAACAATTTTTTTCACCTCATTCTTATTTAATGCAAAAGCACAGTTTTCATTGTTTTAAGAATTCATTGATGTGTCAAATTCTACGGTCGTCAATTTTCTATTGTTTCGATTTCACTGTTGTTTTCTATTTTTATTATTTCTGGACTTCCTCCTGTTTTTTTCTCCTCGCCTATTTCATTCATTAATCTTCTCATCTTTTAATCAAACTTTGTCTCTTATTGTCAGAAATCAAATATTGAATAAATGTCGTCTGTAAAAATGAATTGTACAGAATTATTCACTCTTTATTCCATTTTATATTCCATCCCTTTAAGTACGAGATTTACATTTTGACCTTACTGATATAAAGATTGCGTGTGTATGTGTTGTAATATTCTTTTATGAATCAAGTCTGACATTGTATTAAAAATGAAAGATATGTTCGTGAAGAAGCCGTTAGAAGACTTGAACGGATAGAATCCGTTACAAAAATGATTTCTATAAAACATAATTATAGGTTTATAGGGAACAATTTTTACACCGCATCAAATACAATTGATTTGAAGTTTTTTTTTTATAGTGTTGTTGTTATTGTTGTTCGTTATTGATTAAATCCGTTTTATCTAAGGAATCAAAGCGGTTGACCACAGTGTAAATCAATGGATCTCCGTTTTGATTCTTTTGATTCACGAAGAAACTTTCTCATCAGTTTTATTAAACAAACAGTATTCAGATATGACAGAGCTATTATTGAAAGGCAACAATAGATAAACCGACTGAAGTACAGAATTGTCTAAAATTGACATGGTTAAAAGTTTTAATTGAAAAAATTACTTTCGTTGCCAGTGGAAAAAAAGCTTTCTATTTATTATTATTATTTTTTTCGATTTAGGTACTACAAGATATTCTATTTCTGGACTCAATGGATTCAATCTAATTAGAAACGATAAAATGTCGTTTCATCGTATCCTAAATACGTAATACATTCCCTACTTGAGGAATAATTCAATAAAACCACTCTCAAAGAGACGTCTAATTGAATGCAACTCCTACTGAAACTCCCATCTAGATTTCAGTTTATTCAGAAGTTACATGTAATCATGTACAACACAACAGGGGTGTGTTTATCGAAATGATTTAACTCTTTTTCGTACAATTCCTGTAATTTCAGTCAGTCAGATGATAATGTCGTAGAAATAATTTTTCTAAATTACATTTTTATACAGATATATCCCAATAAAAGTGTGGTCTTGAGGAGCAAAAGAAATGACAGATATTAACAATCTCTGATACATGAATCGAAGCAAGATAAAAGCACGTCGATTCTTTTACTTCAAATGTTGTAAATTGTAGTGGTACAACGTAAGCTGCCTTCGTTTATTTTACCACGGTTTTGGTGTGGAGTTTTAGGTGCACTAGGTCACGTGGCTTAGGAGTGAATAGAGTCAAATGGGAACTAGCGAACCTGTTGGTGCTTATGGTGTTGCTGGACAAAAAACCCACCAATCATTACAAACCAGTACGACATAACCTCTAGCAGTACGTGTTCCATCATATGAGAGCATATCAATGCGCATGCCCGCCCGGCGTTCCCCAAGCGTGCACCACTTCGCGACCACCATCTCGCGAGGTGGTACGTATGGAGTTAACACTATTCGCACTTTTTAGTACTGGTCGAACGCAACAGAGTTAACTCTCTTCGCCCCCAAAACAGTCCTCGAACACATTGGAGTGCACGGGAGCGAAAAGAGCGTTTAGAGTTGTCCGGGCGAACACAGCTCTAGTAGTGCGTTAGGAGTTAGCTGTATTCGCACGTTTTTGTGGCCGTCGGACGCAATGGACTCAACTCCTTTATCTCCAGAAGCAATAGTCGAACAGTTTGGCGTGCACGAGGGCGAAAAGTATGAATAGAGTGCGATAACCGAACGCAACTGTAGTATCAGCTTCGTTATCTTGCAAATGATAGTGGGAAATCGTTGTCTCTTATCAAAGATTGCTAAGATGTGTCATTTCTTTTGCGCTCGCGCTCCTCCAGACCACACTTTTATTTGGATCTACCTGTATATTGTAGAAGATCCGTGAAACTGAAGAATAAAGTTTTCTTCCTAATTACAATTAATCGGTGTATAAAACACTTACACTTTCTTCTAAAATACCTCACAATCAGTGTTGATCTATTCTGGACCTATTGAAGTTGTGCTGTTTTTAGTTGAAGAAGATTGATAAACGAATAGGGAAAAAAGGCACCACTCCCTCTATCAATTTCTAATACAAAATGGCATTTGTGTTTGTTGATACGTGATTGCTAAATAAATATTTGACATTGATTTTATATACAATGGAAACAAACAAATTTTCCTTTGATTTTTTCCTATCACCATTTCAGGAGTTTTATGTACATATATTCTATACATCATACAGTTGACTAAAAATAACTACAATTTAATGCGAAAAAAATTTTGCCTAAATTGGTTGTAAATATAATTGAAATGTTGGCAATAATAATATAAAGTAATAAATTTTTCCACTTGACATAGAAACAGAAATATTATTAATATTGTTATTCATCACCTGTATATTTTTCAAGTTTGTCTTCAGTAACTGTTTGTTATAGTTGTCACGTTCTAATACAGAAAAAAATTGCAAAAATTTGTTGAAAATATCAAATAAAAAGAGAATTTCAAGATCTTGATAGTCTGGATAGTTGAATGTAAATAATAACTGTTTATGTGAAAAACACTTTGTTTTATATAAGTTACGGTCAAAGATCTAAATTGACGTCATTTGATTTTTCCATTAATATAACTGAAAATTTTGATTTTCATTAAACAGAAAAATGAAGCAAGCAAATTTTTGTTAATGGTGTTTTCTTGATTTTTAGTCATTAACGACTAGAGAGTAACTTGAAGACTTCTGTCCCCAGTGTTGTAATTATTTTTGAACTCAATTAGTCGACTATCTAATTAAAGAAGTAGATGACGAACATCCTGTCTGTATCCCTCTTATTTTGTTCTCCACCACCTCTACCACCTATTGCTATTTCTTTTTTGCTTAATCTTGTTGATGGTCTTGTTGGTATGAAATTCTCTAGAATATGTGACATACGTCTTTGGTTCTTTTCTGTGTTTCAATATTTCCCGTTCCGGTATTAGTATAGTGCGTCTGCGCTTAACAGAATTCCAATAGTAATATTCCAGGCGTCACGACGCGCCAGTTCCTTTTTGTCCTACATAGATCGTCGTTATTTCTCTGTTTTTCCAAATAGAGGAGAGTTTTGACATTGTGACCGATGTTGTTATTGTTGTGTTGTTATTGAATTTTAAATTTGTGTCTGTGTTAAAGAAATTGTATTAGATTATTATTATTAAAAAAGGATACAATTTTTTAAAAAATTCTAGAGTCCGAGAAACATACAGTTGACAAAGAAAATAATCCGATTATTGAGCTACACGTGGGTTGCATGTTAAATAACGAGGGTGGTGGTTGGACACATTAATCTGTTTAAGAAATAATTGGAAATTAATTTGTTAATTAATCAATTTTCAACCGTGCGCAAAATTTTGTGTGTAACTGAAATTTTCCAATTTTCCATTAAACGTGTACGCTTTATTTAAAAAAAAAAAACGTATGAATTTATTTGAAAAAACCAAAGATCTTTGATATATCAACTGGAAAACAAAATGTAAAAAACATTATGATTAAGCTGTTTTATATGGAATTGAAAAGCTACCTTTTTTATCCGAATTTTTTCTTTTACCCTCTTATTTTCTACAACTATATTCGATCGGTTGAGGCATTGCATTGTTTTCGGTTTTAATACAAAATCATAAATTACACCCCCTTTTCTGTTTTACTGTTTAATAAGTCAGTCGTTAGTTTGTAATAGTTTTGAAAGTCGATTTATCTGTTAATTAACTTAATCAACGCCCCAAAATTCGTGAAATTAAATTCAACTAAATAGACATTAAATTAATTAAAAAGTAAAAATTGTTAATCAATTTCATAATGGAAGGATTATATTTTAGTTTGCATGTTAAATTGAGATAAGTTTCAAAGTTTTAGGAGAGAAATCCTTACGAAAAGTTATTGTTCGCGGTGTTTATTCTCTTAAAATTATTGTCCTTTTTCAACTTTATAATTACTATCTTTAATAAAGATTGAATATTCATTCTAGATTGCCCGTTCTAATTACTTCCCCATTGATTGTCTAATTTTTGTTTTGATTTTTCTTTTCTAAAAGAAGATCCATTATAAATCTCGAGATTAGTTTTGAAAACTCAAGTGGTTTTTAGCAATGTAGTTAGTTATAAATTTTCACCATCTGCACTTAATTTAAGTTTATATTCCTGGTTGTAGAGGAATTTGGTTTTCCTCCAGTAATTGTAGTATTTGTTTCAAGTGGAGGGAATAAATTTTAACAGCAGCAACTCGAGGGTATACCAGAAAAAGGGCTCTTGTGTTGTTGCCGCGCTTTTTTTCTTTTTAATTCATTTTCAGTTCAAGCTCTTTCAAGTTCATACATCAGGGTTGAAATATACTGTACTTCATTATCGTTTTTTTCCTCGTTGAAAAAAAATTATTAAAGGGCAACAGGTATTACAAAAAATCGATCACAATTGGATTGAAAGAACGTGCGCAATATCATTGGAATGTCTGGAATTTTCACGAATTTATCACTTAACAAATCAATTATTCGAATTTTATTAAAATATTATAATATATCTTTAAGTTTTTTTGCTAGCAGGGTAAAGAAAAAAATTCAAATCGTATTATATTTTTTCATACAAAACGTTGTGTGATACGTGTATTGAAGACAAGTATTTATACCACCTCCGCTTTTTTTTTCTAAAAACGTGCTTTCGCATTCGTTTCAAATATTTCCTGTGAATAATCTGGGAATTTTTGGGAAGTCAAGAAATAAAATTTTTTTTTTAGTAACAATATCTTTCTACTCCACTGTATGTTGTACGTGATTTAGCCCCGTATTGATATAATTTTCTATAAAATGTTGGAGGAACGTGTAGGAAATTGAGTTCATTTCGAAATAATAGTAAATGACAGTTGTTGAGAAACGTGAAATTTTTCAGAAAATAGATAACAAGTTTGTCAATATTTAATAATATCGAGAGACAGGTTCTTAGGACGTCCAGTTCTTAATACTTTGACAAGTTGGAAAAAGAAGAAAAAGACTTTTTGAATTGACAATTTAAAGGATTTTACCTCGTCCACAATTTCTGCTGCAAAAGACCATCATACTCCTAATAAAGACAATGTATGACTTTTATTATCGGATTTCGTTCTTTCTCTATAAAAGTTCGTATATTGATTTGCGTGGATTTAAAAGGTAGTGTCATTTCTTTTTTCGATTCAACAAAAAAAAAACACTCATGGCAACTTCAGAAAACGTTTTTAAAACAAAAGATGAAACTTCTTCGAAAACTTCACGAAGACGTCCACACAGTTGGCACAGTTCCATCAATACACCATCACATCGAATTAAGCGTCTTCTCGGTAATTATAAACAAAAAATTTTTAAAACGAATAAAACAGAAATCTGTATAATTTTAAGCAAAAAAAAAATATGCAAATTATGTAAACATCACCAGTATGCCTTGGGCATTATAGAGTAGGCATATGCAAATTGATTCTAAATGACTATGCATACAAATTTGTTGGAGAGTTGGATCTAATTTTATGGATTAAACTTCTTATTGAATCAAAAGGAACGGCAAGTGGAAATCTTTGTGCCCGGCGCCTCCACCATTTCTCCGACACTCAAATGTATCTTTTATGAATTTAATTAAAAACAAAAATTTTGCCAAGTCTTTGAAATATTTTTGATAAATATTCTTGGAAATTGTCTATTTTCTTTTTTGTTATTCTTGGCAACTTGCAATTGAAAATACTCTTTTGCTGCTATTGAACGACTTCAAAGAATTCACTGGTCACATACCGTGCACACACAGATTGTAAATGTAGAAAATTTTAAAGGACAAATATTTACCAACTTATCACTAAATAATCAGAGAGAGAGAGAGAGAATAATATGTAAATGTAAAGGTAGAGTTAGATAGTGAATGAGTTTTTCTTCATTTCCTATTCAACCCACGCGTCATGGTTCGCGTGTGCCTACATGTTGCAGACAAGTTACCTTCTCAAATGCACACTACCTTGAATACGATTTTAGTTGATTTAAAAATTCAGTCACAATCTTAATTATCATTAATTTTTGTAATCATTTTTTTTTCTTTAATATTGTTACAGCTCAAAAAATGGACGGTCAACGTGCTCTGGAACTAATGCCTTTGCTTCAAGAACGTCTAGTTGTATTAACTGGTGGTCGAGATAGACGCGGTGGGCCATTATTGTCATTTCCTGCCAGTCCTAGACGAGAACGAGCTAAACCAGAAGATTATCGAAGACTATTACAGTATCTTATGTCCATTCCCAAGTGAGTTCTCATCAATTTTTATTTTTTATTTTTGTTAATATTATCATTTTACAAGCATGCAGAATGCATTACCATTAAGCTCGGTATTTCAATAAATTTAATCAAACTCTATGTGGGATCTTGGATGATTTTATCATTTGTATATTTAAAAGTCATGAACTAACATTCTACCCACTTGTTTTAATTCATTCAAATCGAAAATAAATCAAGGATTTCTGTTTAATTTGATTTAAATTCTAGACACACGTTTTTCTGTCTAAAAAATTAGCTTACAATACAAGTCTTTATTCTGTCGTTTTTCTATCTTTTATTTACCTATCTACTTTTATTAAATCCTGTTTTGTAATAGTTATTGATCATTTTCACTATCTCGTGTTATAACTTCCAATTATTGGTTTTTCCCCTATCCTTTAACTATTTACACAATTATTGCCGTAAAACATATTTAAGTATTTATTGGAAATTGTAGTATTTCTGTGTTATAACATCCTTTAGATTGATAGAATGAGGAACTAAAAAAAAAGATATACATATATTGGCTATTTTATAGCTTTTTCTCGAAAGCTTTGCCTTACGATCGTAATCGGAACATATTGCTGTCGTTCAGTTTGAGGCGAGTTTTTTTTCTTCAACAGCTTTCAATCCATTGATTTGAAATTCAAAAAAAAGCCGAGATTCTCAAGGCTAGTATCACTGGATATATTTTCTAAGTTTGACCCTATACAGGGTGTTTAGCCTAAGACGTAAAACGATAAGAAATGGCTTTCTGCGGATTCTTTAATTTCGAGTTCTACGAGCAAAAATACGTATGGCAGACCATCCTCTAGTGGATTTTCTGAACAAAAATTTTCCAAATTGTTTTTTAGAAGGTTGGAAGGAAATGAAACCAAACGTGCCGTGTCATATGTTTTTGGATCGGCAGACTCCGAAACAAACACCCAGTATTTCTATACGCAAAATAAGAGTGAAAGTCTATCCCTCCTTCCAATAAAAGTACACAATATATCTTTTTTTCTACGTTGTTTTTTTTTTGACCAATCTTATATGAAATTGCGGAATTCCGTTGCATTATCGTACATAAAAAAATTATACAAATTAAATAAGTGAAAGTCGGTTTTTTGTGTTGATCGATAAAATTATCTAAAATTAGAAAGAAAATAATGATTATTATGATACACCCATGTGGGTTCCTTGTTTTTAGTCAATTTCATAGTTGACAGTGCACAAAATAAGCATTTATCCATTCATTCGGTTTTCATTCTTATTTTAGTTTAGTAATTTCGATGATTATTATCATTTTACTCCATTGATTGTGTTTGTTTGTTGTAGTTTTTTTTCGTTACGCTTTAAAATTAGTTTTGTATTTTAAAAAATTGGTTTTAATTTCATTGTATCTTTTTTGTTTTCTCGTGTAGGTAAACTACAACTAATGTACCTATAGTTGTAAATTTAAAAACAGCAGATCCATCAAAGTCTCTCTCTGTTTCATTTATTTAAAATCTAATTTGTCTGATTCCCTCTTTCTATCTAGTTGTAGACAAAGAGAAGTACAGTTACGGACACATAAAAGAGAACGTCTCTTGGGTAAGAAATACTAGTATTTTCGTTCGCCTGAGTCAGGTTTTTTATCTCTTTACAGTAGGAAGGTGGAGAGATAGAATATCTTTCCTACTAGATTGGCCAGATTCTGGTCTGTGGTCTTGTGGAGACTACCCTCTGCAGCTCGATTTACACAGACCCACAAGAAGCGTTCTCTTTTATGTGCACGTAACTGTACACTAGAGTCTCGATTATCTGCCACTCACAA
>JAZBHA010000065.1:84587-157214 GCA_037464855.1 Iselma pallidipennis | reverse complement strand
AATTTTTCCCAACATGTATAACCTCAATCGTAGAAATCGAGAGTCGTATAAGTCGAGGTTTGGGTGTAAATTTTGAATCGCATTCAGTTTTTCACATTACGCCAATCAGACTGAAACAATCCGACGTTATTTCAGTTGGTTAAAGTTTAAGACTGTCCTAACCTTTTAAACCACGTTAGTGAAACTACAAGTTACTCAGTCTTCAAACCACTGCTTCTTCCAGAAATGTCTTGAAAACCCGTTTTAAAACAGAATATCTTTAGAAAATATACAGGACATTTAACAATTTCTCTGGTATTTTCTTGTTATGCATAAAAAATTTAAAGTAGATATTTACAAGCATACTATTTTGGGTTAAATCTACTATTTGGAAGCCAAACATTTTGCGGTTCTAGTATCCCACATGACTTGAAGAAAGTAGAAGAAACAGAAAAATAGAAGCTTTTTATCATTAAATTACAATTGATGTTAATAAAATTAAGAGAAATCAAAAAAATTACCATTATAATTTGCTCAAACAATAAAAGAAATTACAACAAAAAGAAACCAAAAATGACACTACCTATAATAAAACTTGGTATTATATATAAATTTCCAACGTTTTCTTCTTTTTTTTTATTGAACTTTTTCCTTCACATATACATTTCAAGCAATTATTAATCAAGGAAGACATTTTTCAAGAACCAGATGAGAGATTCGATGAAAAAATTTGAATAATGCGAATCAATTATAACACACCAAACTCCTGCCGTGTCTTATAATAATAATGAATAATAACCGAATCATTTTTTTTATAATCAAACCAGATAGATTTAGAACAAATTAACAGCTTTGAATTTGTAATAATTTACAAATAATTCTAATGACTAGTTGCGAAAACAACAATTTGCACTGTAGGAAATCTTACTTATAAAAACTGAAACAGAGAAAGAAAGATACACATAGAAAAACGTAAATTTGGAATTTATACAGACCACATACGATGTTTTTCAAAACTGATACCTGTAGTTTGAAGAAAAATAATAATAATAATAATAATAATAGTATAAGGAACCAGCCTACACAATAAAATCAAAGCAGGGGCTCTCTTTTATAGTAAAAAAGGAATAGAATAGAGTGACTTGCATACGCACAGTTCTTTTCACGTTGTTCTCATCTCTATTCTAGTGTTTTTACAAAGATCCTCCTAAAGTCTGGCCATCATTTATTTAACCGCATACGTAAACAATATCAAACAATAATAATGATAGATTTTTGTCTAGCTTATATTATAGCTATTGATTGTATGAGTGTGCATTTTTTTTCAAATATTATATTCATAACTTGAATTTTTATTGTTTATCAAATTTCATGCATCAATATAATATACAAGTTTTTATTGTGAAATTCCAATGGTTTAAGTATCCATTAAAACAGTAGGTAGAGTACTTGATATTCATTAGATGATTTGAAATTTTTTTATTGTTTCAACTATTGAATGTCTTCACAAACTACCACTCTGCATAGAAACACAATCATTTGTTAGGCAATACAAATAATAAAAAAAGCTGCTAGTAAAATACAACATTAAGTTGTCCAATTTAAATATTATTATTCGTTATAAATTTCGATAGATAGATAATGATCTAGACCATTTAAAAAATAAAACGGAAAACATTGAATAAAAAAAAACCAACGGCAGTTTCAATCATAAAGGTGCTAATTTGTTCCTTTGGACATGAATTAAATATTTGCTGTAAACACCTCCATGTTTACCATTTTTCACACATATTGATGGTGCCAATAATTCCTTTAACATTCAAATAAACACTAATTACAAACAAATTAAAATCAATATTATACGAATATTTTCAGTGTAATTTAACAATTGGCCAACTATACAATAAATTATGATTTTATTTCACAAAATGGTCATGTTTATAACATTATTTTATTTATTATAGCTTGTAATTAGATACTTTCAACACAATATTAAACTTAATTGTAACAATAAAATCGTTTAATTTGTTTAATTAAATTTATAGAAATTTCTGCTTTATTTATTGAATAATAATACGTTTTTGCTACACTTGAAACATTTAGATATCGATTCATGTTCTGGTAACGAGTATTGATGGCTACTTTCTGTATATGTGTGATAATTTGATACGGTATCTAGCGGTACATCGTCATTATCTAGGAATCCGCCAGGTTAAAAGGTTTAACCTCTTGATGATATATAGCGCCTGTAGATATCCTCCCGTCTTTATCGATCTTATATTACAATTGTTGCCCCATACCCGTTACTAAAACACATTATTTATCCTTCTAGAAAAGATTTTTCTTTTAATAATTCAAAATACAAATACATACAGTTCGTCGAGGTTTATTAAATTATTAATTGGTCATTTCTTAGATCAGCATGAGCTTTCGACATAAAATCAAACGTATTTGTAACAGTAATCGAAACTCTGTTCGCGTTATAATTATCCAGATATAGAAAGAACAGCAGGAGTTAATGTACAAATCAAGAAAAAAAAAATCAAATAAATTCACAAAATTAAACAGGAGATAAATTATTCCGCATTTTTATCAATTTATTGTTAATTAAAGATCGATTTCACCATCAATAATACAACTACTTCCATTTATAAAAATACCTTTAATGGTAACTTTTTGCAATTTATTTTTAATATATTGTTCATTCGTATCCATCATAACCTTCGTTCCATAGGATGGATTATAATAATAACTTCATTATTTGCGCTACCAAACACACCAATCACAGCCAGTCATTAATCCATATGGACAATGGCGACCGCTACAATATATAATTTGATGGGACAATACAAGGAAACTTTCATAATTAGGGTCATGCGTCAATAAATGTTCGTTCAACAGTCGTTTTATTTTTTTTCAACATTACTTTTTAATGACTTTTCACCCTTTCAGTAAATTATATGATCCTGAATTCCACTGTCTGTCAATCAATTAACAACACACATAAACAAAAAAAAACACCGAGCTATATACCTATATATTGTTATATTTATGAGACCATATTTGGAGTAGGTAGACAGATAATTTAAACAACAACAACAACGGCAACAAAAAAAAACAATATGGTTACAAAAAGCACGACAAATGTTCATGTAAGTTCATGTTCTAGTGGGTGAAATAAAGCTGATTTATGTAATCAGTCACGGTAGGATGATTCTAACTAAGCCTGCGTGCGTCCACGTTCCGGAGCATAGAGCAGAGGGCACCTCCGTTTTTCCACATTGTTCCTGCTAATATCTCATTTCCGGTATCTGTCCAATATCAGAATTACAATAAAAGCGCAACATCACTGTACCTACTAACTAATCGAATAGACAGGTTTAATTACATTTACATTATAAATTAACCAACAACAAATCGGCAAGTTCTTTATATTTAAAAGTATATCCTTGTAATATTTTTTGTATTTTACAATTTATTAAGTGGTAATATTTATTTATTTATTTCTCATGAAATCTCCTCTATGAATAAAAATGTTCCGTCTTTCATGTCTAAGCTGGTTTATAAGCTGTATGGATTTTTTTCCAGAGGAACTACTCGTAATGTACCGGAGTCCATTAACTATCAGCAGGTGGTAGCCAAACTATACCAAAGTACTGCCGCATGATCATTACAAAACTACAAGAAATACTATAAAATGATCCAACTTGTCTATTCATAATTCTCAATCATAACCGTATATTAAGACTCTCGTATATATTCTGATGTAATCCTGTCTTTATTTTTATTAAATTGATGTCAAACATTACAGGCTTCACAATAATATATTTAATCAATTTTAATTTTTTTTCTACGTAAATATTTTTATGATAAATTATTAGTAGTTATTTCATCTGCAAGTTTACCCCCACGAAATTTTCTATATGATTTGTTACAGAAATTATTTTGACTACATGAAGATTGTTTTAATATGAATATTCATTAAATTAATGGAATTTAGAAATGCATTACTGTTGTAGAACTGCCGGAATCTTATTGGAATTTATGATTATGTAAAGTCATAAAAATAATTAGTTTTGCAATAGCAATGAAATAATGAAAAAACAAAAACTAAAAATAGAATTGTATTATTATTATTATTATTATTTGGGGCCAAATTGTTAATGATTTTGAAGCAAACAGACAAACAAACAAACAGAATAATAATCTCCATATGGTTTTATATATAAAATCTCTTATTATCTTAACTGAACCAAACAGATTTTCAGAAAAATTTGCATAAGAAAACGAAGCAATTTGACTGACTCATATTTCATGAATTTAAAGAATTTAGTAGTTAGATTCTAATCAACGACATTTTACAATGACGAACGAAAGATTTGGAAATTTATTTTTAAGTAAGAAGGATTTTATCCTCTTTCATTCATGTCAATCTTGGCCTTTACGTTTTTTCTTTCCGGTTCTCCATTTATTAATCAGATTATAATTATTTTAAAAAGAGATATTTGTTTAGGAATTCAAAGATTGTTTTTATGGCTTAATTTAATCTTGAAAATTCAGGATATTTGTTTTTCTTCTTGTTGTTTGTAGAGAGATGGTGGAAAAAATTAAAAAGATATTTTATGGCGCGCTATACCGAGCTTTTATGCAAATCTACATAGAAAGAAACATTTAAAATATAAAATAAACTGTGCTACACGAGATTGCCATTAGCTTAAACGTGCCTCTATTGAACTTAGTAAATGTTTTATGTTCGTTTTTTTGGTTCAAAGACAATTATAAATTCTTCTGTTCATTAAGGGTTGAGATAACTCAAGTTTACCTATAATTTTTAGAAAATGTTAAAGTCAAGTTAATTTTAAGCATATTTCTTCACATATCAGTTATATAAGAAAAGTTAGTTTATTGTAACGAACAATGGTAGGCAATAAGGGCATTGTTCGTTTGGATGTTCCATATGCCGGTAAACATGAGAGATTATTGTGGGCCGTCAAGTGATACCAACATAAACATATTATTACACTAATTGTTCAGCATCGTAACTTAACACCTATGGCGTAAAGTCGGCACCGTGAACCACGTTATATACCATTGGCAATGTATTGTTCAATTTGACAGATATACTATCTGGTCCATGACAAATGTTAGCTAGTTATAAAAATGGATAGTAGTGCAGGAGCCCCGGCCGCAGCCCACACGGTCAGTTTCACTCATAGATATACATCCAACAACCAACAACCAACAACCAGCAACCAACAACAACAACAGCCAGCAACAACAACAAACCAACAACTATAACGATATTATAATGTTCATATCGACAGCGGTAACAAGCGGCCGTATTTATTATTATTCAGTGCTACCGAGAACCAATATGTCAGAAATTTACATATTCAATTTCTCCAACTATATAGGACATTATAATAGTGAGATAATAATACGGATAGGAAAAGAGTTGAATGATAAGTTGAACTAGAATTGAAATTGTATCGTGACTAAATTAAATTTGTCTCTCAGCTTTACACAATTATTTAATAACAATAAAGAAGGAAAAATAAAATACGAAATTGATATTTCTACTAAAAGATTTTTATCTATTTATTGGTCAGACATTCCATTTTAAGAATATCTACAGGATTACAGCGACTAGGAAATGACTAGGTTTAATCTTGATAAATTGATAAAACTATTACCTACTGATTTTTATATCAAAAGTTTCGATTATCATCACAATCGGTCACAGTCTATTAGAATTATGTATACTTTCTATATCAACAGAGTTATTTAATATTAATTTATATTCAATTTAGTGCTCAATCATAATGAATTTTTATTATAATCTACAATGGATTTCACTTAACTGGGACACATCGGGACTCGGGCGCTTTTGGCCTAACGTCCGAAATAGGCGATTTGGATTTGTATTTTAGAATTTGTCCCCCCGGTGAACCGATGGCCTAAATAAATGAATTCCGCTGTAGGTATTCGAAAACTGTCCAGAATTGTTCTTGTCAGTTTTATTTCTTTTCCAACAAGATCGCTCTATTATGTTCTATATATGTATGTATTCTCATTTGATGTTTGAACAATTTTATGCTGTTTTGTTTGTTCACAGGCAAGATCAACGAGTTTAATTAACACAAATATTTCACATTTTATGACGTGCGGTGCTTATCAAGTAACTCACAATATTTACACACTTGTCAGATAAAAATAAACACATCAATAAAAGCGACATAAATAGAGAAAGCATCTCTAAACGCATATTATATTTTGTTATACATACATATTTGTATAAGAATACTAAAGACAAATTATTCAGAACTCAAGTAAAGTTTTTTATCTTGCCTGCACTCGTTCGGATAATACCCATCAGAAATTAACAATGTAACATTGTAATGTTGTTAAAATAAACGGGTAGAGGATATATTTGAAGTGGGTACTCAATGCTATTACATGATCTAGCCAAGCATGTGATTAAAGAAAATTACTACCGGAAACACAACGATTAGATCTAATTTGATAAAATTCGAACGTTTCACGGTTATATTACTATTATTAATCTTGACGATAATTATTTGCATTATTCTCCATTATTATTATTATTATTCTTGATTAAGTTGGATTGAAATTGGGTTCAAAAGTTCAAAATCTCTACACGATTAGAATTGATGAGAAATATTAAGATAGAACACCAGGTGGGCTATTTCTAGTAAATAGTTGCGATCCGATAAATAACAGAAATTAGATGTCGACGAGACTATTGCATTTTATGCATATGCATAGATACAAGACACCTACATGTATGTATGTTAACACTCTTTTCATGCTTGCATGTTCTTCATGTCAGTCAGTAGTTTTCTTTAAGGTTTTTTGTCGGTACAACATCACAAAAGACAAGATAAAACACTTTTGTTGTCATAATCAACTAAGTTGTAAAATAATCAAGTGTTAAATTTAACATTGTTGATTTATTGCAAACCTAAAAAAAAGAAAGAACATAAAAACTAATAGGTAAGGATACTAGTGGAAAAAGGGTTGATTACACTATAATTAAATAGACAAAAAGTAGTTTAATTATATATAAGGGATGGAAATTGTAGCTTTTAAAAGTAGGTTGTAAATTTTGAATTAGTAAAGAACCGTACAAAATCTTGAAGTCAATAGAAATAGAAGAGGATATGAGTAAGTGTATAATCAAACAAGAGACGGTTTACTTTGAGGATTTTATTACTTTATGGAAAATTATTTTACAAATAACAAAAATTTCTACGAAATCTTTCCTTTCTATTTTATCATCATTTGGATTAAGATTTTTTTTTTAATTCTATAGAAACGAAGTTTAAATATTTATAGGTTAAAATACTACATAAAGTAAATTTACCAAGTCTAGTTTGAGAGCTTTGTCATGTAACTGAAAGTTAACTCATAAGTAACAATTAATGCCAACATAGGCAGCCACAACTGTCGACTGGTTCAATCAGAATCGTCCATGATTTAACTTAGATTGCAATTATCTCTATTTAAAGTATCACTCAAACCATCTAATAAATTAACGCCCCTTATAAAACAACTTGAATAATTGGATTTATCCATGTATTCAACAATTGTTTAGGTTTTTATCTTCAACACTATAAAATACAAAGAGACACACACACACATAGGTGCACGTACCCGTACAGACAAGTTGAAGAAGAAATAAAACAACACAATTCTTATCCGTTCAAACAAATCATCCCCTTTGTTCACATAAACATTGGAAAAGTCTATAAGATTAGAAAGTATCAGGAATTATTAACATCCGGTGGTGATCAGCTAAACTACATTATTTGAAAATGTTTATTTCAACTATCTGTTTCTCAACGTCTTTTCAAAGGAAAGAAAAAAAATTAATGATAGAAGGATGTGTGGGTTGGTCGCTTGACCTGACGTTGGAGTCACTATTACCTATAAGTTGATCCGCTGGTCGTATACAGCGGGACAGGAAAACATTGCTGAAACAAGCGCGGGCGCCTTATATTCTAACTAATTGTCAGTTTTACTATTTTTCAGTAAACCACATGATGCAATCAAAAGCTTCACAACAAATTATCTCGATACATGCATAATTTCCAAGCCCGATACGAATAAATTAACTTTTTCAAAATTAGGTCATGTATCTTTGTGTTATAGGTAGTATGTTTGAATGTCATTGTATAGAATTAATTAAATTAAAGTCAAATTGTATTGCGGTATTAATGTTAATAACTATAATATACATAAACGAATGAATAATGGTCTACTGTTTATTTCTATTTCTGTATACATAATATGAGACAAACATTTTAATTTGCAAAATGAAAAAAACATTATAACCACCATTATTATGCAAAATGGTAAAAGAATTAGTCTAATTAAAAATACAAAAGGTTGACCTGTAACACGCAAACAGGCCAATTTTTCACCCACACACGCGCATATTTTTATCATCACACCACCACCACTTCCACTTCCAACCATTACTATTCAATCTCTCAATAAATCATAAGTCAAATGTTGTTGGAAAATGTTTGATGTCAAACCATAAAAATTCGACGGAAACAATTTTATTATCAATATGACATTTTTTTTGTAAATTTTTTACTAAAGCGAAAAAAACATGTTAATTTAAATTTTCTTCTACCTAACTTGAAATTTATGTTTTAAAATTGAATATTTATTATCCATTTGTAGAAAGAAAAAACAAATACCGTAATAACCCTTTTTTTGCAAACTGAAATCAAATTTAATTACACTGTGGTAAAGTTACAATAAAAAAAATTTTTAAGTGACTTTAAGTTTGCTGTAAAACAGGAAAGAAACACAACAAAACCTTGATTTTACTACACACTACACACTCACATTGCCCCAAGAGATGGAAAATCATGAAAATCGATGGAAATACCTTCCGGAATTTCCTCTATTAATTACCTAACTAACACTTCAATATTTATCTAGAGTTAACTCTTTATTTGTCGAGCTTTGCTACAATAAAAAACTTCATTCTATTTCAGTTAGGTAAGTATATTCTTAGATACTGACAACAACTAATAATATTGTATATTTCAAAATAAATGGAATTCTCTTAATTATCTCGTCGATATTAGCGTCGAGTTGTCGTTATCTTTCCGTATATACAATATATGGATAAGTATGAATGTTTTATAAAAGCTTTAACATGTAGGTATGTATGTGTATAATATAGATTGCCAGTACATAAACATATAACAACAACAAGACTTATAACCAACTTCCTAGTTCACAGTAAATCACTCCCTTAAAACTCTGCATGTGATCAAGCAGTGAAAACATCAACATCACTCCTTCGATTTATATCCTGGTCGAGATCGTTAATTTCAAATACAATCTACATGTGTTTTGTAAGGTATTTTTTAAAAATATATCGATAAAAAACTCTGAAATTTCTATTTTTGCAAAAGCTTATAACAATCAATGAGACTTATAGTACCTAGAAGAAAATGGAACGAATTTTATATTGTTAAATTACCAATGTATTATTGTTGTTGTTGTTTTAACTTCCTGATTGTTTTATAAATTACCTTTAACGATCCTAACCATTTATGTTCAAATGTAGGAGAGTTTTTAATTATTTTAAAGAAAAAATGTATGTAAAAATAAAGAAAAATAGAAACAAACATAAAGTTCTGCAATATTCAAAGTAACTGTAGGTGATTTATAGCTTTTAGAAGTCAACAGAACAAGGTTCATATTTCATTTAAATGTTGACAATTATGATCGAAGTTTTTCAGTATTTCAGCATCATAATAAGCATTACTATTTTTTTTTTGATTTACTCATACTAAATAGATTTTTAATGGTTTCAAATAAAAGATTAGCAATAAATTATCCTGGTCGTGGAGGTTATAGATTTTCAAAAAAGCTACCACTGAAAAAAATGTAAATTATTTCATTACTTATTGTACCTATCTACTGTTTAAAAACGTAACGATCCGTGTCATATTTTCGTATGGGAATTTCTATTTTATTTTCTTCAATCGTTCATTTGAAACATTCAGGGTGAATTCAACAGGAATTTCCGGTAATCGAATTTATTACCTAACTTCTACCCATTCCAATAACAATTTAGAATTAAAACCGGAAATTAATTTTAAAATGTTTAACGTTTCAAATATTATATTTTGTACCATTTAATATACCTACCTAATCAAAAGAAAAATAGTCGATGTCATCTATTATTAAGCCTTCATCAAATTTTGACAAATTCAATTTGTTGTTGGTAAGAATGTACCAACAATATATATTATGACCTTGTTAAGACATTCTAAAAATTTGTAACAACATTTTTTTCAAATCACGTCATTTATATCAAAACCGTCATAAGTAAAAATGCGATTTTTGTTTAATTGTTCCGATTAATTTTCGTCAACTATTATTGACAATCATTTTTTTTCTCTCTATCGAACACAATCACCTTGAATTTAAAGAGATTTGTGTATAGACGACAAAAAAAAATTTGCAAGATTTTACTACAACGAATCCAGTTAAATTTTCTCTATCCAATCCAAATTTGGACGATTTTGAATAAATTAATATCAACTTTTTTTTCTTCTCTCTAACAAGCTATAGGAAAGCAAAAAAAAAGTTGACACGACGATTAAATTACGTATATGTGAGTGTTTGTATTTTTAAATTAGGTGAAATGGATTTGTATATTGAGTGTGGTCTTGAGGAACACGAGAGCAAAAGAGATAACAGATATTAGTAATCTCTGATACATGAATTGGAGCGAGATAAAAGCACAACGATTTTACTACTTCACACGTTACAAACGGTACTGAGATAAACTTGATTATTTTGCACCCATTTTTTCTGCTGAATTTATTTATCAGTCAATTGTCGTGCACCTCATGACCACACTATTCTCTAGGTATACCGGTATATAATTATCTTATTGGTGAAACTCTTAGATTAGAGGAGAAAAAAATGGCAAATTTTGATTATATAAACTGGTTTATTTCAATAAAAAAGATTAAAAAAGACATCAATCAGGTCACCTTGACCTAATGGATTTGGAAAAATTCAACAGTTTTCTTAAAATTCAACAATGTAATTGTTATGCCAATTATTATTTTGTATAAAAAATCGCTTTGAGGAAGTATCGTTATAGTAAAAGTGTGCTACATTTAACGAAAATAATATCTATAAAAAAATTATACTGAAAATTTCTTTTTTGTATATCTATTTTGTTAATTTCTTCTTACATAATTTTGATCTTTTAAAAGTTTTCTTTGTTTAATCATTGTTGGTGAAAAATGGGGACGAAAATTGAAGGGCGAAAAGAGAGATTTTTGATGAAAATCACAGAAAAAAAACCACCAACCAACTGAAGAAAAGTAGCTGACCTTGTTCACCTTATGTGTATAACACGTTATCTTTATCCTAATCATAAATTCTTCTATAAATTCATTTGTAATCCTTAATCTGTATAGGTAGTATATTTTTCTCTAAATGGTAACAGTTAAAAGTAGAGTCTAAAAGGAACTTTTTGAAAATAAATCAATTTAGTTGCATCACTTATGGAAAAATTTTATGCAATTAATTAAATTCGAAAAAAAAGAAGTGCTAGTTCATATAAAACATACTACTATAATTAATATATTTCTTTTTAGTCGATTCCTTAACCGAATTATGTAAATTATTTCATTATAAAAAACTTGCAGTTGCAAGTTTTCGTAATTTATGAACATTTTATTAAAAAAAAACGTATTATTCTTTACAAAAATTTTTCTTGTTATTTAAATATGTCTATGTAGGTATACACACATCCAAAAAACGTGAGTGTTTACTGAAGTCGTTGAAATTCCTGAAATATTCCAAATAAATTCCTTATATAGTTAAAAAGCTCTGTTGTTATTATCATTTTCCTTTACAATAATAAATGTGCTTATGTGTAATGTAATGAAAAACAAAGGATCACGAAGAAGGCTGTAATTAAATAAAATAAAAACCGTAAAATAGTGTAAATAGCACGATACTGTTCACGGGCT
Organism: Iselma pallidipennis; assembly: GCA_037464855.1. NCBI lineage: Eukaryota > Metazoa > Arthropoda > Insecta > Coleoptera > Meloidae > Iselma > Iselma pallidipennis. The sequence continues at coordinate 145,188 of JAZBHA010000065.1, read as the reverse complement.
GCTGGCTACACTCACTAAACTCACATTTCCGACAACCACAAACGGTGTATTAAGAGTTTGAAAGAAGTCCTCCAGTGTTGATAAATAGCCATAGTCTATTAACTAGTCAGTTTTTATGCCCATTTAACCCACCATTTACCGGAACTTTTATTAACAACAACAATGACAACAACAACAAAAAGATTTAAATGAATAAATCATCAAAATTTCAATAATCTATACTACTTATACCTAACGAAAAGATCACATTAATTAATACAGTGCCGTTGACAATAATTAGTGGTGATTATAATAAATCAACTATCCAAATATTAAATTTTTATTTGTTCTGTCCCGTTTTTCGATTTACCGATTTGAAACTTTATCTCTTTCTTTTTATAAAGTTTCTCATCTAATTTATCCATATAGGTATAAATGATTTGATACAATAGGTGTCTTGTGACAGTTAACTGTTTATTTTTTTCTATATGTGTGTGTGTACTTCTGCTAAAGAGACTTTCGATTCTGCCCAGGTGTGTATGTTTTCGAGATGAAGTTCTAATTCGACTAGACACATGTACGTTATTTACATTTACACCTCCAGGCCCTACAAGTTGGCTTTGTATAGTTTTAGGTCACCTCGTTGATTATAATCAAGACGAAAAACGAAATAAACAAATAATAGACATTAAAGTGCACATATACTACATAGGTACATAACACATAAGAGATGAATTACGTACACTTGTTGATGTTAATTATATGCAAGTTGCATGTTGTAAAATGAAAGCTCTTTCTTCTGTGTTTGTGTGCTTTTTGATACCATGACAGGATGATCATTATAATATCTTGATATGGAAAGAAATTCATAATTTACCATTTAAAAACGATTTTTTCCCAAAGTTGGCAAACATTTTTTTAATTTTTGGCTCAAATAAACAATAATATTGTACAACTTTATTATCACGACTGTTGATATTGAAAAACAAATTTTATTGAAACAATCTAGTTTATTGAAATTATCGTGTAATAGAACCAATAAATATTATTTATTTATTTTTTAATTATACCTAGATACAAACTTCCGATTAGAATCACTCTATCAATAATTTCTAATAGTGCAAACATAAAATCGATAATGAATATTTTTTTCTGGAAAATCACGATTTTCACTAGATAAATAGTGTTTAAAGGTCTCTACTATCATAAAAGTCAACTAATAATACATAAAATAAATAATTGTCGATAATATCAGGATTTGCAGTAAATTTGTCATTTACTATTTCCAATATTTTATTAGTCAATTCCTTGTTGTTGTTGTTAATTTTTCCTTCTACAATTTTGTGGTAATTTCAAACAAATTTTACGAACTGTTAATTGCTTCAAGTAATAATATTCAACAGAAAAAAGAGACATTTAACATCGATTAAAACACCAATATTCAATTGAAGCCAAATTCCCATCCTCTGCATCTGGTAGTAGTTAGATAATTTAAAGATAAACTATGCAATAAACATTGAATTATTAGCTAATTTATTCTGTACATAATTAACTAAAATAACATAAATGCAATTCCACTAATTATTATTATTATTTCTAATCTTTCCCTGGCAAATAATAATGGAAAAAATTATACGAGAATGTCAAAACAGTAAAAGACAAAAGTGTCATAAAATCGTCGTTTCTTTTCTATTATTTATACGGGTTTTTCATGACACGGATAATTCGCAAACCACAACAGTCATCATCTAGTTAGATGAATATTAATTTATTTCCAAGAATACGCGGGGTCTTCCCTATTCATTTAACGACAAAAAAAATTACGAAAAATCGAGATGACCTCATTCATCAATTCTTTTTTCTTTTTCGTTATGATTTCAATTAGAAATTTTAGTGATCTAGATGATGTGGCAAATATTCTTATATTATGCATGGAACAAATTGAAATAAAAGTGAAATGTTAATTTTCTCTTATCGTTACATTATAATGATAAATATGACAATGCTGATCATCATGATGACGATGATGATGATAATGATGAAAAGGTAATAATAATGCTAAAAATAGAAGCAGAAGACGGGATAGAAAAATACGGTCATTTTGAAAAGTATCCAAGTGTGATTATGAATATGTCCAGACCAAAGGACACAGCTTGAAACCATTTAGATATGTTGGATTATATTTAAATATAATTTCAAGTTTCAATTTCAAACTATTACAATGCCCGTGTGGGATTCTTTTGTTAATTTTTGGATTGTCACTCTGATTTTATATGAAAGCTCTATTCGTACACATTGGATTCAATTTATAAGAGAATTCTTAAAAATTAACTTTAATTGATTATAACTATCGTTCAAGTTTAGAAAAGAATTTCTCGTTGCAAAACTCAAAATTTTGACGGTGACGGCTTCAACACACTTGTATGGTAGGTAGTGCCGTTGGAAGACTGATTTGAATTCAAATAATGTCCACACGGTTTACAACAAACTACGTTGTTTGGTGTAGATAACTGTAAGTTTAATTAACAATCACCTAGAACATACGGTTTTAGATCTGCACCACTTTTCACAATTACAATCAACTAAACGAAAAACATTCCTAAACGAATGTTTCGACATATTTGAGGTTTTGATTGACAGTCATTACTAATTGGTTATTAAATTAAATGAATGAATACGATAAGTAACAAATTATTTATCAAGACATTTGGCAATAGGAATAAAAAAAACTGTGAGTTATTTAGAGAAATAATTATTATTAAAGAAGGCGGCAAGAGAATGAGCTGCTGATTTATAATTTAGCTCAATTTGCATTTTTTCTTTCATCTTCCTTTTTTGTATGGTATTCGTTTACAGTTATATATTTATCAAAAATTGAAAATAAAATCAAGTTTAAAAGAGAACTGGATTATGAATTTAATTGAGCGATTGAATGGAAAACTCTGTATAGATTTTAAATATAGATTTATTGAACGAAAATGGGAAGCTTAATTTGAATATCTCATTCCGATAAATTAACAATTAAGAATTTAAATTTTTTTAAGGAAATATTTTGCAAACATAAATATTTCATTGCCATTTCTATTTACAAAATAAATTCATACTATATAAACCTATTAAAGAAACGAACTTGAAATTTCCAATAATTTCTATTGATTGATCGATCGGCTGATTGATTGATAGTTTTGATTGATTGATTTATCATTTCCCATTTGATATCTGTGTTTTTTCCGTTGTTCTAAATGGATATTGAATATTTCCGAAAACAGATGTCATCCAGTATTTTGAATTGAACACACACACATACCTGCATTTGTAGTAGCCAAGCGTCAACGAAGGGCTGTGTATGATGATTTGTTTGATGGGCACTCCAACAGTCACCAGGATGTGCTGGAACAATTTGATCGTCGGACCGAGGCGTCGCCGTGGGGGCTACACAACAAGCCCCCGTATCCATAGCCCCGAAGGGCACACTAATACAAAACACACCCCCGGTCCACCGAGAGTCTCATACGAAATTTTCCGTTTTCTATTTTGTATATGGTCGAATAGTAAAAATAGTAGCAACAACAACAACAACAACAACAGCAGCAGCACGACGACGAGAGAAATATTTGTGATCGAAGAAAAAAACACGACGCAAACACCAAAAATTTCGTTTAATAACCTTGCTCTTTAACAACTGAACTGCCTTGAATGTATCAAATCCACTAGTTTAAAATAAATGCCGGCAGATTTCCAAAATAACGATAACGACACTGTCAATTTATTAATTTTTTTCTTCTTAATTAAAAGTTCTAATAAATAAGTAGATAGTTTGTAATTTTTTACGTAGTAAGCAATTCTGGACAACAACCACCAGGAATTTTGTGCATGTGTTGTTGTTGTGTGTGTGATGTAAAGACGAATCAATGAGGCACTTTGAATACAAATCAACTGATCACATTCAATTTGCGTGGAGATATGTTCTTGGTGTTGACCATTTGTGCATTAAAACAATATTATACAATTCTATTAAACAATTGTATAATGTTGGAGATAAATTGATTTTGTTACAAAAAAGCGCGGCAAAATTTCATCTTGCAGTAATTTTTATAAATTTCTATTCAATACCATTCTAGATCCCTAGATCGAATTTGAAGAATCAAAGCACGTGTGTCCGTTTTCACAAAAATTTTTACGCCGCCGCCGCCGCCGGTTCCACACAATTTCCAGAAAAAATAAACAATACACCTAGGATTGTTTCATAAAGTCCTTGCCGTTACTGATGGTAGAACTGATACAGATCTGTGTTGTTTGAAAGGCACTTGTAGCGAACGTATTGTTGTTGACTTATCAATGATTTGATAACATATGAGAGCACCATGTGGTGGGTGTACCGATGCATTCACTTGTTGCGTAGTTGTCTTGACAACGGTCACACGCCAACTGAAACAGCCACTCGTGCAAGCTCCAGAATACCGTGAAGAGATAGGCGATTTGTTGAGGTGAAACTGAAACGCGCAAGCGTTTACACCCACGACACGCGACTATACTGAAACTAATCAAATGATGTGGTGGTTGATTTAGCTTTTTATTGATTTCTTTTTTTGTTATAATACTTTAGCTTTTCAGTGGGCATTGTATAATATAAGTTCAAACCTATTCTGCAAAAAGTTTTCAAAGCAAAACACTATTCAGTACTACAAAAATTATAAAGTGACGTTTTTGCTTTTTGTTTTTTTGCAGTAAGTTTTTTCTTTTGTATTATTTCAGGAAAAACCTCAATAGGTAAATTAACGGTCTTTTAGATTTTTTGTTGATTATTTCACTCACTCTTCTACCTATTTCCTGCAAAGTATCATCCTTAGCACGAGCTTTCTTGGTGTGCGTTAAATTTTAATCTTTGATATGTTTCGAATGATGGACTCAAAAGCTGATTTGCAAGGTATAACCTTTATTTTTTTGAGAAAAACCGGATGGAACATGATAATTGTGATACGAATAAAGCCTCTTGAATAATCAAGACAATAGATGATAACTGATTGTAGAAGATATCACAGAAAAGCTTAAATATCTTATTGCAGATTGAAAATAATCTACACAGAGTGATTGATTGATCAGGCACATGTAAATTGCATTGACGAATAATCCATAATCAGCTTAGGATAGTGCTGGAATGATTCTCAAAAATATTAAAACATCTATCTATACTCACTGGTAACGAAAAGCAAACGTTTTTTATAAAGTCGTCTGACCTTTTACAAGAAAATAACTTATCGTTAGAAATTTTGCAAAAATTTTGATACTAAAGACAATTTTGAACATTGCCAGATATAATAAGGATAAGATCATGTTTCAAAGATAAAAAAGAAAAATGAAAACTTCATTAAAAAAAAACGTAAAAATGTTAAAATGAAATCATAATCTTAGAAGTTATAAATAAATTATTATTTCAAAATTATTTGAAAATAGTTTCTTGTAGACGATTTTTGTAACTTTATCATTGGATTAATGAGAATTTTAATCTTATGCAAATGCATATTTTTGATATAAATATTATACGAAAATTAAGGTATAAAAATTTTGAAGCAATAAATAAATATTTAGAAATATCTTATAGCTATCTATACAAAAATACGAATTCTCTAGCGTTTGTTATTTTGCAGCAAAACATAGATTAAAAATAGAAAAAAATTATTATCATCTGGTGTACAAAAAGTTCCACAAGGAAGTGCATTAGTTTGACAATTTATTTGGTATCTAATAAGTCAATGACTTCAACAAGATTTCTCCAGTTTTGTTTTTTTTTTTTTAATAAGTCAAATTTTTCCAAAAATATTCAGTGCTTTTATGCAGAGAAACAGATTGCATTTGCATTTTTATAAAGAAATTTGTAGTTACCCATGTGACTTGAAAGTAGGATTAGAATGAATAGTTCGCGTTATTTAAAACTCTATTAATTTACCTATAAAAAGAAAGTACCTATTAAAATCTATGAAAATAGGTAGGTACCTATAAGTTATAATTTTCCAGATTTAAAATTTGCAAATATAAACACTAATCAGTAGAAAGCATAGATAATAAAATGCATATTTATATAAAGATACATGTATAGAACAAAAATGGCAATAAAACATAAAACAATGAACCCGGATTCCATTAGAGTTTTACTTGAAGCTGCTTAAAATACTAAGGAAATCTCCGTCAACTAGCTATTTTCAATTTAACAAATGAATCAGTCTAAAAAAAAGGTTTCGATAGATTTTTAGGATAGTAATCACTAATATACTGTCTATGAAGGATCATTATTAAGCCCTGTCTACACAAGTCCAGTAATTCGGTCAATCAGAACTAAATTTTAGTACTTAAAGACACGAAAATTTAGTTCTACTCGACTAAATTATTGGACGTGTCTAGACAGGGCTTTATGGTTGAACTTTGCTGTTCATTATAGAAAGCAAAGTGTGAATTAAAGTGGACCATGAAGAACAAAATTTGGATACCAATTTTAATTTGATAAAAGTTTAGATTCTATGATATTATAAAAATGTTGGAAATTTTAGCCAATAAAACTCACTAATTATTATTTAATTTCATAGCTTCCACTTGTATTTCATAGATCTTTCAAAACTATTAATTGAATAATGATAAAATTTCCAAAAGTAATCACCGAAAATTATAGTCCTAATTGAAATTTACGATCATTTCAATTCTAATAAAATATTTCATAAACAATACATCCGTGCATATATTTACAGACATAAAATTTTAGTCGTTATCAATTTCACAAAAGGACGAACTTTCTCTAATTCTTCTCTTTACATGCATATTGTTAATATTTTTTCCTTCCTTTTTTTATAATGATAACTTGACCCATTATTGAGACACCATAACGAGAATCACCAAGCATCCATAAGATATACATAGTTATACATATAAACATAGTACCTACATTATACTACATACCACCGTAACGTGTGTTGAAATCAGTTAATGATGAGTTATAGGGAACAACGTTTAATCTGTAATTTGTGACCGTGTAGCTTAACAAACAAGCCGCAATATACTTCTTTTAGTATATTTTATAGACTTAAACAGAACAACACAAAAGTTCAGATTACAATAGGCCATTTTGATCCTGACTTGGGTAGCATTGATGAGACGTACATACCTGTACTTATCTATACGTATTGTTTGAATATGCTTATCAATTCTATTCATTTCTTCTCATTATTGTATTTTCAATACTATATACAATATATATATTTTTTTTATTATAAATTTCATTACATAAAGTTATTTGTCCAATTAGCAACAAAATATTTAATAATTTTATATACCTACATGTTGTTACTTTTGTTGTTAAAATGAATTAATGCCAAGATAAATTGCTTAGCTTTATGTACACGTATAGGATATGTAAAATACAGATATTTATCTTTAGTTATAATATTTATTATAAATATATATATATATATATATATAGAAACTGTTACACCCAGTGGGATTGATTGTTTAAATTTCTGAATAGGTTGCAAAATTATCATGATAAAGAATTATATTTTACACAATTTCTCAATAATTTACCAAAATGCTAACACCAAATCTAGAGTCTAGACTTTACACAGTATGGATTCTTTCAATCTAACAGTTTTTTTGCAAAAAACACTCCAGGAGATTATCCTGATCGAGTTTAATGACTAATATTTGTTCGCACTGCATAGGTTACTGCCCAAAAGTATAAAAAATAGAAGGATACGAACAAACGTATTTTTCCGTAAATATCTAGGCAAGTAGGTATAGTCCTTTCCATGGGCTAAAAATTTTTCATTTTTTCTCCTAATACGTGCCTGTCTTTTGCCTAATTGTGCGGTCAATTAATTATTTATGAGGTTATTGTTCAGTGCCGGACTGGACAGCGGGATATGAGGAGATTTCTCCCGGGGCCAATGATTTAGAAACTTGTAACAACAAAGGACATTATGCAACTTGATTTCGAATGTATCTTTGTTATCAAATATCAAACATTTGTCCATTTTCTATAATTTAACAAAATTTTAACTTTCTACTGCTGGTGGTGTTTGAATGCCGTTGGAAAATATTATAAGAGGAGTAGAACGGAAAAAGACTTACTACTTGAGGTTTCATGGATTATTTAAAAACAAAATCTAAAACCACGGTGTGCTGTAAAACTTACCGTTTCGATGATATGCTTTTTGCTGAACCTCTCTGATAAGGTTGCGCAGTCCCCCAACGCTGATCATAGATGGTGGATGGTAGTGACGCATTTAGAAAACACAACCATTAAAACACTTCATCTTTAAACACTTCACATTGATAACTTTTACGGTTTAATAGTAGTTTTACCCCCGCATTTGCACTAATTCACTCACAAAACCCACTATCTGCAAGACACTAACTATTTTATTTAAATTTTTGATGCTGACTGGTCGACGTCTTCAAATCAACTGATTAGTAACTTGCAACAACAGAGGACATTATACAACTTTATTTCGTATGTTTCGTTGTTATCAAAAACCAAAAAATTGTCTGTATACCTACGTGTTTTGTCCTATTGGGTCGTAATGTTTTAATTCGATGTAACAGCTATGTAAACACTGCCGGACTGCCTAGGGGGGATATGGGGAGATTTGAGGGGCCACCGATAAATTTTTAGGGTTTTTTTGATCATCAGCTGAAGAGATACCTTCTTTTCTTGTAAATTCCCCCAGCGCCAAGGTAAGTCAGTCCGGTCCTGGTATTGTTGTAAATCCTACTCACCACAATATCAAGTCAAGTCAAGTCAAGCAACGTTATATTGTATAGTAGGTAGTCTGTAAATCTATTTGAAGATGACCAAGAAAGGAAATTCTGTTATAGGTACTTAGGTATATAAAAGTATTGTTTTTCCAGAACAAAGTTGTTTGCGGTATGATTAAAAAATATCCTCAGTATTCAATATCAAAATATTGAATTCTAACTTATTTACAAACTAAGAATGGAAAAATTCCAAATAGATTCTGTTTATCGTACAGAACTTCCATCTCTATATAGCGAGTAAATTTCCAGTGCAAATATCTCATAAATACTTTCTACCTATATGTTTTGACGATTTTATAGGATCAATCTTTTGTCGTGTAACATTCGCTGTCATTATAGGACTCGTATAAATAATATGCTATTGAGAATGTCGTAACAATAATTAATAAACGAGAAACTTTCTGGGAATTCCATCCAAAATATGTGAATTACATTAATAATGTGGTGAAAACAATGGATTGTGTAAAATGAAATTTCATTTAGATAACTTTTACAAACTTCCACTTATTCTCATTTTATGAAATTGACTCATCATAACTTTATAAATATCTAATACAATACCCTTGAATTATAAGCAATTCCATGTACCTATGACATACATATTTTCCTAATAAAACAAATTCAAATAATTCTTATCAGTGAAAATGTTAACAATCTATTTGAGTATATCCGCCGCTGTAGAATATGTCTATACGAATGTAGGTACAATTTAGATGAATAGTTAAAAAATCCCCCCCGAAAAAAAAGAGTAATTTTAAAAACAAATATTATCTTAACCATAACTTGTAACATATCCGTCTATTTTTGAATAAATATTTAGTTACAGAACGTCCGGCATTTTACAAATTTCCGGAATCAAGAAACAGAAATTTTAACAGTTATGGAATTATGTTTTAACAAAAATCACTAATGACAATACCACTGATAAGAATAATTTCCTGTATTTCATTTGATTTATGCGGTCAAAACTATCACAAAACCGACAAAATGTTATATTCTATGATCTATCCAATTTTTATTATCTCTTTTTTCCAAATTTTCAATTAATAACTCCCATTGACGAATTATGGATTTTGTTTTAGATTTATTACGTCTACTTAAATATGAATAAATCGGCGTAAAATGAGCCGACAAAATCTTAGCCAATGAATTATTGCTTAACTAATTATTTATGATCAATAAATTATTAAAGGAGACAATTTACAGTTAATGTTATTATAGAAATTGCATTTAGGAGACGTTCCTGTAATGCCACAAGGTATAGATTTCAAATTATTCCATTTTCTATAGGTATGACTGAAAACTGTTATGTGTTTGTGTTAGATGATGGTGTGCTTTCTGCATTCAAGTGGTACTTTTCATATAAAGTATTTTCCATAAAAGTTCTGTTGTTGTCCATTAGTGCTATATAGTAGATGAATAAAAATTATCTTATAGTGCTTGTTCTCTTCTCAAGAGTCACTCTTCTTCAGCCCTCAATGTGATGTTAGTAAAAGATTTCAAGGCAGGTATACCTATAACAGGACTGGTTCGGTCCACCCACGCTAGAATTGGTCAGTTGGTCTCGCGGTCACTATATCGCATACCAAACACACATCTTCTACTTCGTCTCAATTACATTTTACATTTTCAAATTCTTCCAATATTATTCTGTCAATTTATTTCGAACTTGTAATTATAATAATTTTAACTGATAATCTTTGAATATGAAAACCTGTTTACAATATAAGAAATTGTGTATAAAAATTTGCCATGATGGCTCTATCATATGACTGATTCTAGAGATAAGAGGCTGAAAGAAAAAAAAATTGGGAACTGCGTAGGTATCAAGATAGCCAGTTCATTAAGTTCACCATCTCTTATCCTCTTACTGTAAACACTACAACATTGAATTTTTAACAATTTTTTTCTCCTATCTTTTTCTTCCACAATTTTACATCAAGTATTTAGAAAAGAGATGCAACGTCTCTTTTTTGGGTTATACTTATAACACACACACACACACACACACACACATATGTATACCTATATGTAGGTACAACCGGCATAATATCTAAATCCCTATTGTGTGGCCCATTGAGGAGAGTCAGTGGCTGCTGCAGGAGGCTATCTTGATCACAGTTGAGCTCTATATGACAGTTGAAGACCAAAGTTAAAGCCTACTGAATGTTACGATGTCAGATTTAGATAATGACTTCGCAATTTGTTGCTATAAAATACAAAGGGATGTTTTTATTGCTATTATTATTATTGTCGTTGTTGTTATGGTTGAGAGAAGCTTATATTTTTATAATTCTTTTCAATGTTATGATAATACCCTCTTTTCTATAATGAAAATGAGTGAAAAAAAGGTAGATGATTTTTTCTTTTTTTTTTGGTTAGTTCCAAACAAAAGCTCATAAAACTGTGATTTCCGGTTGTTAAAATTTGATCTGTACTGTGATATAGATATATAGATGGATATAGATGATTACGACAGTGATAAATTGTGGCTGATTTAAAGCCGCACTCTTCTAAATAACAAGTTTAACGTGCGCAATGACCTATGATGTTCAGTGGCACTTTTAAACGGATGAATTGATTTTAAAAATGTCCACCATTGTATTATAGCTTCACAAAGTATTTCCGTTTATTTATATTTAAATCGTTTGTTTTTTCTTTCAAAGCAATGTTTGACGAAATATAATTAAGATTTGTCCTTCATGATAGAAGTTTTCCATGTATCGACATTTTCAACCCTTTTTTTGTATTTGTGTCACAAAAAACGGGGTCATTTTCCTGCAAATTATCTAATGTTAAATCTTTCCATTTATAATTTGTGGACTTCAGAAATCTTGGTGTTGTACATACAAATTTCAGCTGTAAAAGTGGGAGAACCTCTCAAATAAGCTTAAAATGTCTTCAATGAATGTAGCTACTTATCTTAGGTATTATCTTCTGTCTTCACTAACGAGGTTCTACTGTATATAGAATCTACAATTAGGTAAGCAAAACGAAAAAAATTGGTGACAGATCTTAATTAGTCACAATTGATGGGCATTACTTTCAACTGGTGGTGGTGCAGCATTTACTTGATATTTTTGTAATGGGTCCAAGCGATAAAAAAGTTACAAAAGCTAGCTCTAAAGATGATTTTAATATTTTTATTTTATTATACAAATAGATAGAAGAAAAAAGTTTCCCATAAATAGCTATAAAAGTTTATGCAATCCATTTACCGGCAGGTCCAATAGATATCTATGCATTCATTCACCTCCTACGTGCTTTTAGGTACCTATTAGCAATAAATATTGCATAATCCATAAAGCTTGACGTGTCTCCATTTTTAATTGGAAAAAAATATATAAAATTTTGAAAAAAAAGATACAAACATCGAATTGTATTATATCGAATTCGAAATAGCACTTTTTTTCGGTGTTTAATATGAATAGCACTCTCTAGCGGCCAATATTAAAAGCTAATTTCACAAATACATAGGAAAAATTACAGAGGGATATTTCATTCTATTAAATACCTTAAATACATGTACACAGACATATACAAGCACGTATCCTAGCAACCAATATACTACACCCAACGGCATTGGCTACTGGCTGTCATCCAATCAGATTACAAGCTTATTTCATTCATTCATCGATTGTCATTGCTCGACTGTTTCTAATTTCAGGTAATAAATGGTAATTGCTCTACATTGGAAAATTTTGATTTTCTATTATTTTTACGTTTTCAGTCAGAAATTTATCAATAGGTATCTTGAATTAGGTATACAGAGTTAGTATTTTTGTCACCTATCAGTTGTTTAAAAATTACAATTTTATGGTATATTTATTAATATTATTTATAAATTTAAATGACTTTTAAATTAATTGAATGCTAATGGTGTTTAATTGAACACATCATTCACACCTTAGTTTTAATTTATATTTAGTCAACTTTTAGAAACTTTTCTAGTCATTTTTGATATAAGTACCTAATATTAAATCGAATTGCTTACAATTTTTATTTATTACATACATTATTAAGGTTTTATAGATTGCTGTTTTTGGGTTTTAATTTGTTGTAAATATAGTAATAAAGATTGAAAAAATAAAATTGTTGTTTTCGACTAATTGTAACTTCATCAAGTCAAGTACAATGGAACTCGGTTATAACGTCACTCAGGGGACCTGGAAAATAGCGGCTTGAAAGAAGTTTCTAACGTTATATCCGAGCTTGAGTTGGGCTGTGATGGCGTTGCATTTATAGGCACTAAGTTAAGACTGGTTTAGTTTTGCCGCAATAACCGAGTTGAAGTTTAATCCGAGGCAGTTATAACCGAGTTCCACTGTATTTTTAAAAGACGGATTCTTCCACTTCTTTTCAAGTTTTGGTACAAAAACAGAGTTTTATGTGTACTGAAAAGCTCGCCCTTTCATCACTATTTAAAATTTCTAGATTAAAGATAACTAGTAGCTATTTTGTGGTTGTGGAACATACCCAAATCTGATAATAACTAAAAATAAAATCGGATTCTGTGAATTTGTAAAGGAAAGTAGGATATACCTACTTGTAGTGGCAACAGTAATTTTTCCGTTGATAATATTTTTAATAATTCTTGGGATCATCTAACAGTAAGGCTATCAAACTTGCAGTTTACAAGCTAGCAGCTGCTTTAATAACTGACAGTACCCTCCTATTTCTCACAGCCTACTCTAATTTGAGATTTATTTTACTAACACCATATAGATATAGGCATAATTTTTACTACAGTAGGTATTGCACCTTACATTTTACATACATATACATACATATAAGTATGCGTGAGTAGTCTCAGTTATATAACATTTACATACTGCGATTCTTAAATTATGAACTGTGATGCACACAGACAATCTCACAAACAAATATCATAAACTAAATATTACACTTTACTGCCCAGTAAATGTCCAGTGTGAAATAAAAATGTATATTCTACGAGTTTATAACGTGGCCAATAACTTTTATTATATAGTATCTATCTCTTTATATGTCTCTACAACGTTTATTTAACCATTCCAAGCCGCTAAACATAAAATGAAAATTTCAAGATCAACAAGGGAGAAGAAATGAAAACGAACCTCTTCTGATATCATATTATACTCGTATATGTAGGTATATGTACGTATGTATGTATATATCGTACACTACCTGGAAATACCTGGAAGAATAAAACCGTGCTATTTTTATCAAGTTTAAGTGCACATACATAAAAATGAAAACACTATCATGTTTGGTCAATTCAATTATTTGACAGGGTAAATGTATTATGTATACCTATACCTATATGTGTGTGTGTGTGTGTGTGTGTGTGTGTGTGTGTGTGTGTGTGTGTGTGTGTGTGTGTGTAATATAATAAAACTTGATTTTGTGCTTTCATGGAAACCACATTAAAACGGATGCGGTTTGTGGATAATAAAATGCAATTTAATATAAAAGAATAAACATCCACTATTCCACAATTACGTGTTTGTCATTTTAAAGAATACAGAATATTTAAACTTTAACCTCTTTTATTTATAATAATAAAAACTAAAATAAAAACCTATAAAATGTATTTATCAATGTTTGAAGAAACGTAGATATTATAAATGATTTAGAAATCTACTGTTGGATGGATATAAATGGAGAAAAATATCATTACAAAGGTGGCTAATGATGTCATGTTAGATAGATGTACACTTACAAATTACATTTATATCCTTAGTTATAACTTTTATTTAAAATTCCTTGTCATACATATGCTACAACCATAAATTACAATTTCTACAAGTGAGGATTTTCATTATAGTCGCTTTATGTATGATGTGGTATCCTGGAATCTACCATCTTTACAAAGGTTCTGCTTACATCTTTTGGAAAAAAATCACAAAATTGTGAACTTACAAGTTTTCATCCCCAATTTGTTCTATACTTAACTGAAATTATTTCGATTTAACGTAATCAGTAAAATTTAATTGTTACGTTTAAGTGTTACTGAAGGTGGAGAAATTGACGCCCAGTTTAACATGTCAGGGGAAACTAACTCTAACTGCCTACATTAAATTTTGTCAAATAAGTTATTTGAAAAACACAAAACAGTACTTACAAGAAAATAACAATATTCTTTACTGACTCATCAAAAATGCCCTTCGGTAATTTTGATTCTATTGTCTACATTGTTACAAATACAGAAATGACAGCCTACCATTATATCGATCGTTATTTGTATTACTTATATTTTATGAAATCATTGTAGGTGGACTCAAAATTTTTCTAATTATACATAATTGAAATATATAGATAATAAGAAGTAATAATTCTCTGTTATTAAAGGAATAAATTGTCTTTTCTCAGTATTTCTATTTTATTATTTATATTGAGTTCCTGACATCATAGGTGTAAACTAATTAGCAGATATTAAAAAAAATATATAAATTTAACACAAAATCGACCTACCTACAAGACCTACCACATTAAAGAAATGATATTCATTGCGCCATCAACATCATCACTATTATCATTTCGGTCGTTGTCGATTAGTTAAATGATTGAATTGACCACAGGCGTAGTTTAGGTGTTATAATTATTAGGATATCGACCTCACTGATATGGCAGATGTTTTCGATTTTAATATGTTTTTGTATTGATCCTTAAATATTAATTATAGTGGACTATAAAATATAGTGACAAGATATACCTACATAGGTATGTATAATGTATATCTATACCTCTTTATATTATTGAACACCCTACAGGTAAAATGACTGATTTGATTTGCTATTTGGAATAATATGGTAGATTGTCACATACGCAATGGTTTCATTACAGTGTATTGATTTATAACTTGTCAAATTCAGTTATTATTAAATTGTAGATGAACTGAAGAAAGATATGGTGTAGGTCATAGTGAATTTGGGTATTGATCTGTAAAGAAAATAGCATTTCGCTAAAATATACCGATCAAATAGTGGAATAAACTTCAGGAACCAACTATTGTTTCCTTTGATGTTTTAACGTACGTTACATGACGTTAAACTGGTTCTTACTTTATTGAAAATAATTAGAAATATTAGCTTTTTGGGGACGATTTATTAAAATTTTGTTCACTTCTCTCTGTCTCTCAAAAATTAACTCCTTTTATTTTGAAGATGTTGAACTTGTTTCAGCAATTTATCTAATAGAGCCGTTGTTGATTTTTGTCCATTAATAGTTTTCAAATTAGATTTTTTTGTAGAAATTAGATTTTTCCTTGCCGGTGATTTTATATCTTTTGATTGTTTTTTTAATAATAAAACATCTCTGTATATTGATATAATTTTTTGAATATCATCTTCTTTCTGACGTAATTTCTTATCCAATTCGGAAATCTCCTTTTTCGACTTGTTATCTAAATCATTTGATGATCTTCCAGTTAATTCCTCGTACCGTCTAAAATACACCGTTTTTTGATCTTAAATAAGAGTGTAAATAATAGGAATTACAAAACATTTACTTATTCATCGATTCAAATTCATCGTGTAAATTGGTCAACCACTCTTTTAAACTTTTCTGCTTGGCCTCCAATGTCGATTGTTCAGACTTTTTGTCAGATAGTGCTTGAGTTTTCGTTTTAAATTGATTTTGTACTAAATGTTTTGATACTTGCGATTTCTTAACTTCCTAAATTTTAACAATTTTACAAATAATAATAATAATAAGAGAAAAAAAGGCATTACAATATTCCCCGTTTCACCATATTTGTTCAAAATTTGTTGAAATTCCACACCTTCTTGTGGAACACACGTACATCTCTTATCATTTTTATCAGCAATCCAGTTAGTTTTCTTTCGATTCTTCACTTTAACATCCCCAGAAGGTCCTGTAATATACAGTGATTGTGTGTCTGGTGAATTGATTTCTTCTTCAA
The DNA here is from genome assembly GCA_037464855.1 of Iselma pallidipennis. Taxonomy (NCBI): domain Eukaryota; kingdom Metazoa; phylum Arthropoda; class Insecta; order Coleoptera; family Meloidae; genus Iselma; species Iselma pallidipennis. The sequence continues at coordinate 128,504 of JAZBHA010000065.1, read as the reverse complement.
CAACATCATTGTCATCTTTTAAAAGGTTTTCATTAAAATCTTCTTCGGGTATAGCTTTAGCCATTTCTTGATATTGTTTATAATTAATTATGTTGCGATTTAAAGGACACTGGGAACTAAAGAAAATTTCAATTTTATTTACTCTGCTAATTTTTTGATTTTTTTTGGTATTCTCACTAAATTTTCGATGTTATATTACTCTGTATTGTTGAAACTGGTTTTTCGCTCCATTTCCCAGCTGCTAAATTAATATTATAAATTAAAGTCGGTGATAATTTTTCTGTTGATGTTTGTTGATTCTTCATCATATTCATGACTTGTTGTATATTAATACCAATATTATGACTTGCACTTGTCGACATTGTTGGACAAAATGGTATATTTCTTAAATTAAATTTCTGCATATAATATTTTGCTACTTGTTTCATTCTTGAAGAAACTGTTGGCATTTCATAATTCTTGAAATTTTCATTTACGACTTTATCAAATTTATTAAAATTATTTTTGTTATTAACAGTATTATCACCACATTTGATATCTAATGGTGGTATTGAAATTTGCTCGTCTATTTTATTCTTTGTCTCATTACTGTCACTAGAATTGCTCTCTTTAATCACTTTACTACGGTAAATTTCAACTAATTCCTTTTTACTTTTACTAAATAATTTCGATCGTGGTACTTCTAGACGTTTTATACTTTTTCTACTTCTTTTATGCGTCAATACCGTCAAATTTGTATGATTTCTATTATACTTTTTCAATATTTTTGATGATGATTTTGACGGTACCCTTGATAAACTCTTCTTCTTCTTCGGCAATGGTACTTTTGATTTACTTTGAATGACCTTTGGTTCCTGTCCCGATGTAGTAACTGATTGGGTTCGTTTCTTTTTATTATTAATATGGATATTTTTGACGCCATGAGCTGGAGAAGACTCAGCTAGTTGATTTTTCGATGTATTATTGTTATTATCATTTGATTTTCGGAAACTTTCTGATAATCCAGATAGTATAGAATTGATGGTGTTAATTGCACCACCTGTCTGATCGGTCTTAATATGTTGTGAACCTTGCCGGAATGTAGATGATGTTCTTTTATTGGGAATTTGAGACTCTGCGCTATTTTGATCTATACCTACATATAAAAATTTTAATATTAATCAATAATGAAATAAGTGAATAATTTTTATAAATTGAAAATTTTGTGATAATCTCCGGATTATATAAGGATTGTCTGTTGTCAAAGTGATTGCCCGCAATGGTTGGATTATTATTTTTTTAAATTCAAAACGAATTTAATATGAAAAGCAGGAAAAATAGGAGTTAGTCATGTTAATAATATTTGAAAAACAAATCCATATATTATGCTAAAATGAGTTCTAAATAAATTAACTTCTGTATTTAACATTCTTTTCCAAAATTCTTTGATAAATACGAAAGGGTGGAGACGAAGCTTTCTAATAGATACGTATTTCAAATATTTTTATCACCTTCTTTATTAGAATATGAATCCATCAGCAACAATTTATTTTGATAACATTCACCACTCATTTTACTAAAACACTAAAACAGAAAAAAATTCTGTAAACAAATTTCGAAAAAAAATTCATTGTTTGACATTCAAATCAATGGAATCTATATAATTTTTTTTATATTTTGAAAAAATTCAAAGACGTCTTTGTTTTATGATAAATTTAATATGTCCGTACATGCTATTTTTATAAATACAAGGGTGGTTGAGAGTATATGTGAACTGTAGATTAAAACAGTGTCTGATCTTTATTTGTCTAATATCCATCTAGGCGGGGCGACATTGAAATTGTAAATAGAATACAGTTCGAAAACAGTACGATGACACCATTGTTCAAGACAAAATAATAATAATAGCAATTCAGTGTTGTTGTTGTTATTGTTGTGAGGTCTGCCTTCTTGGTGACGCAACGGCGAGCCGGTCCTGTAATTTTCCGCCTATAGGTGACAATTAGGACCATTTACAATATAATGGAACATGTATTTACTTCACTCGACAAACTCTCAAAAGTGATTTTGTCGTCTTATGAATTTTTTTGTTTTTGTTCAACAACAACAACAACAACACCATCAACAACCTCAGTTCTTGTTTTTTGAAGTACGCACGCAATTACTCTTCAACGATAATAATTTATAGTATTTTACAACTGAATGTAAATGATTAAATCGAAAAAAAGAAGCGTAGAAAATATGAATGGACAGAAGAGAAAAATTAATAAAATTGGAATGCGGTTCTACAATAATAATTTAATAAAAACCACCTCCACTCATCGCTAACCTATTAAAATGATTAATTCAATCATGATAGTGTATAATTAACAATTACTAGAAGGTAGAAAACATTTAAATATCGTGATATTTGCTAACTGGTAATTTACTGGTTGGTGGTATCGTCATGATAATATTATTTCCAGATGATTTTTCATGTCAACTATTAGAAATACAACATTCATACAAATAATCATTTGGAATGTTGTTTTGTTGTGGTTTTCTTGTTGTTGTTAAAGTTGCATGTATATTACTGCTGTTATTGGCTTATTGAAATTATTGATGCAAAATTACAAAATAACATTCGACTGTGACATTCTTCCACATTCTTAAAGATAATTATCAATTAATTTATACAAAGGTTATCTTTGGAATTAGATGACATATACCTACTAAACTATCTGTACCTACTTTACCTTATCCTACTTTATAAAAGAATTTCGAAAAATAAATGCAATGTAAATTGCGGTCAAAGTATTCCACCTTCTGTAAGTTAACTCCAAGAAATATTGATTGTCGTTAAATAAAATAAATAAATAAAACAAGTAGATACCTACTATCGAGCATCAATCACCCGGAATTATTTAAAAAGGTGATTTATCTAATTCTTTATTTCGTGGGTTTTCGTTTCACTTTAAAGCTCTTCATTTACTTACTGGAAAAAATCATTTCCAGCAACTAGAACTAATATTTAAAATTCACGAATAAACTAAAATGACATCACGTACTTTACTTTGTCATGTAAAGTATTACTTGAAGATTGCAATCAAAAAAGTCACAGAGTGACTCATCCGAACATATACTCAGGTAATCATAATACATATGTTAGTAGTTAGGGGCCCCAAATGCCCGAAGACATCTGCCGTTTAACAGTGATTCAGAGAATGAATTTAATAATAAAAATAATAATAGATCTAACTGCATATGACGTATACGTGTATGAGGTTTCGATGAAGTAATCACAAAAAACAACAAAGAAAAAACGATCTAATATCGATCAGAAAAAAAACACAACAAACAAGGAATAATTAACATTGTTAAATTATTAGAATATTGATGGTTAGTTAATAGGTGTCGATATAATAGATTCATGTTATCATTTCGAATCTATTTCTAAAAGGGGAAGTTTTATTTCTTCACCCCCCAAGTTTTCATCACATACACGTTTTGGTCGCGTGCAGACCTGACATCCACATCAATCTATATTAAGGTTAAAAGCTTTTCTAATGAATTGCATATAGCAGCACTGTCATGTTTGAACCAGAGGAAAAGAAAAACAGAACGAACACAAAACGAAGTGAGTTTCTAATTGACACCGCATATTTATAAAATAAACCAGACGTATAGGTACCATTTGTTTAATAGTTTGATTAAAATAAATATAATTAGTTTTACGGTCGTACAAGATTGACTGATTTGTGCTAGAATTCTGACGAAAAATATAGTTCATGCATTTATTATTCATCTTTTTGTTTTTATTTGTAAGACAGAATAATCGATACAGTCAGTTTTTAAGCATCTTGCTAGTAATTTGTGTATGTATTGGCCAGGCGCATCCACCATTTTTACATTACACCTAATAAAGTTATTCCCACTTTTTTCTTGTTGACTTTCTTACTAAAACTTTTCCGTTAATTAGTCGAAATTTCATATTTTACTATGATTTACGAACATAATTCTTACGATTAGTAGTCGAATCAAACAAATATATGTCCATTTAAAAAAGTTAGATGACAATATTGAAAACTAATGTAATTTATGCACATAATTTAATAAATTTAAACATATATAAGTTTCCGTATATTGTTATTTCTTCTTATTTTCCCGAAAAATCTCGTATTTTTATATACTACGCATGTTAAAAGCCGGTTTTTATTTATCAACTGCGATAGAAAACAAGTATTATTCCTCCTATTTAAAGTAACTACATTTGAATGTTCAGTTCATTGATCAAAGCTGCTGAATATTCGTGTACTTACTAATTGTTATTGAGTCATTTTTGCATAAATTATTTACAATTAATTAATTAAAAAAAAAAAATTGGAGTTTGATTTTAACGAACATGGTAATTTCAATGGAAAGATGGGTAGGAAAAGTGGCCGTAGTAACAGGTGCCAGTTCAGGAATTGGAGCAGCTATAGCGGAAAAACTTGTCGAAAATGGAGTAATTGTAAGTAAAATAGTTTTTCCAAAAAGTTGAATGCACGACACTATCTTAAATTAGTTTAATGATTTATTAAAATTAATTAAAATTGAAAATTTTGGGCATTATCTACATTATCTAATCATTGTTGCCCTTGAGAAGTCAAGATTAAGTCGATGAATTATCGAAAATGTGGGCATTTTCTAGAAATATTAAGGATTTAATCAACTTTTGAGGCTGCTTATAGCTCTATCATTTCGAAAGTATTTAAGCTGTAATTCGTTCAAATAATGCAACTAGAAAACCGTAAAAATGCAAATATCTATCTGTTTAGGTAGCTGGTGTTGCTAGACGCAATGAACTTATCGAACAACATGCCAAAAAATTAGCCGACAAAAAGGGTAAATTACACGCTGTAAAAGCGGATTTAACCAAAGAAGATGATATCTTAGAAGCTTTCAAGTGGATAACAACAAATTTAGGACCGATTCATGTATTAATTAATAGTGCTGGTCTGAATAGTGAAACGAATTTAATCGATGGTAATACAGATATTTGGCGAAAAATGTTTGATGTAAATGTGATAGCATTATGTATTACAACAAGAGAAGCTATAAAAAATATGAAATCAAATAATATTAATGGTCATATTATACATATAAATAGTATAGTTGGACATAAATTACTAATGGGTGCTGGAATGAATGTTTATCCAGCTACAAAATTTGCTGTGACAGCACTTACTGAAACATTGCGTGGAGAACTTGTACATTTCCAAAGTAAAATTAGAGTAACCGTATGTTAATGACTTTTATTTATCTTTTATACTATTGATATGAAGAAAAAAATGATTTTAGAGTATTAGTCCAGGAGTGGTAGCTACTGAAATGACTACGTTCAATCGAGAACTAAGTAAAGAAAGGAAAGAATTGATTGAGAAATTACCAATATTGAAACCTGAAGATATAGCTGATGGTGTGATTTATGCCTTATCAACACCAGAACATGTACAAGTACACGAATTAACAATCAAACCAGTAGGTGAACCATTTTAAACGTTCTGGTATATTCGTATTTATACACCTGTTTAATTCAATTATTGTCAAAATTAATTGTGTATTGTCTACGTTTATTTTTTTCATAATTTGTCAATATTTGTACTTTTTTTTCGCTATTAAATGATTAATTACTGTAAAATCTAGCGTAATGTTTTTTTTTTTCTGAAAAGCAACAATCTAAAATCGTAAAAATTATGAAAGAAACCCAGAAAATTGTCGATAAAAATAGACAATAAAGGGAATAAAAATAGAAATAAACAACAAACATTTAAGGGTATATTTGTGATCCTTTTTTTCCTACAATCTTATAATGTCCTTTAGCATAAGTTGTAATACCATCACTTGCAATATATCTCTTTCTATCGTCCGGGTATAAAACACAGTTTCTTCCACGTACTACTATAATATTCGAATTTGCTTCCTCAACAATATCATACACATCTTTTTCGATTTTCCGTTGATTAAATATACAATTTTCATAATCCATAACCGTTGGTTTTCTATTATTCACATGCTTAATATGATCACCACCATCAAGAATTAGAAGATATTTTTGTGAACCTGTACCGAAATATTCGAAAATTATTCGACCTTTAGATTCATCTTTCAATTTTCCAACAACTTTATCATTCATTTCTTTGATATTCCAACATTGAAGGCCAGTTGTATCAAATATTGATAATAAATCTTGATTATTTCTCAATATATCGGTATAGAAGTTATTAACTTGTATTTCATAAATTAATGAATCTGTATTTGTATAGAGAAGTCTTATAGGATGGCCTAATTTAAGAAAATATTCATAATGATAATGATAAATTAGAAATTTCGATAATTCATAAACACAAAAACCGATACACATTAATTTATTATAAGATTTCTCATTTTTTGGTTTTTCAACAATTATTAAATCTTTATTTAATTGATAATATTGATGATTGTTTCTAATATAATTTCTAGCATCATTATGTGTCAATAAGATGTAATCATTTTCTTTATCAACATTTCGATTAAATTTACCATGTACGGAATTATTTAATTGTTTATAAAATTTTTGTTCAAATTGATTTGTTGATGATTGTCGTAGTTTTGTATTTAATGAAATATATGGATGTAGCCAATTTTTTTGTAAAAATTTAATACCATTATGGATTTTCCGTAATATTAAACCATTTCTAATATATTGTTGTAAATTTCGATAATGCGTTAAATAGTTATATTTATTAGAAAACTGTGTTATCAAAGAACGTTTCCCATCATGTTCACAACAGAACGGTAAATCATTGTGTTTATCATGTAATTCTTTTGGGTAAATTAGATCAATTTCTAAAATATAACCATGAGGACTACATTCATTGATTTCTAATATGTAATTTTCAATTTCCTTAATTTCTTCTTTTTCCAGCCACTCATATCCACCGTATGGTAAATATTGGGACATTGCCCAACCTGACAAATTGTTGGCATCTAAATGTACAATAAAATTTGATGGTTGACTTCCATTATACAATTCTGGGCATAAGTGAGGATTATTGATAGCAGAATATCGTTTTGAGGCATGTGAATAACCACCTCTGATATTATCTTTTAATAATCGATACATATCAATATCTGTAATATATTCAAGTTGTATTAAATCATTTTTGACTACCATCAATTGCATTACATCCCATGCGAATGCTGGTATCGATACATTACGTACCGGATCTAAATCGTAACGTTTCAAACCAACTTTACGTAAATTTTCAAATATATCAGCAATTGATAAGACAATGAAGATTTGATAAGCACGTAAATAATCACGTAACGTTCGACATTGAAATAGAGTCCATATTTTTAAACAATTTCGATAATCGTCTGCAGTAATATTGGAATTTTTTAAAATATCATAAAATTCTTCAATCAATGGTAATTGTTCATCATTCAATCTTTCAATACAATAAACATATTCAAATGGGAAATAACAACTTATTTCATTTATAGACAAATCGTCGAAATTTTCAACATCTTTGAATAAATATTTTTTGGTTATTTTACGTTTTTTCATCGGGAAATTCTTAATTATATTTTCAATTTTTTCTGATTGTTTTAAGAATTTATTAACATCGGTTAATTGAATATTAAAATGTGGTAAATATTTCGTTATTATCTTATATTTCGTTAAGGAATTACCGAGAATTTTTATATTATTATGTGACTCACAATTATTTAATAAATGTATTGCGGCAAATTTTGAAAAATTATTCACAAATACCGGTATATAATCTGGTAATTTTCTCAATTCTTCACATTCTTCATGTATAGCACCTAAATATCGACCATCAATAGGCGAAAAACCTTTCAACTTTCCTTCAGCGATCACCTCTTTACAATAGTAACATGTTGTCAATAATTTGTGGTATTTTTCTTCACTTTCATTCATTATATTACAAGTAATTTCCAGATTATTGAAAATTTCGTAAGCTTCTCGACTCAGATTTTCCATTTCTTTCCAAAATACCTTCATACAATTCTCACCAATATATTCACAAAGTTTTGATTGTATTTGTCGATTTTTATAACACACAAAATAACAAAAACCATACGGTTGATAATGGTAGATTTCATTTGGATTATTATTATTGGTATTATTCGATTGTAGATGTAATGCTTCAAAATCGACATAGACAACAATTGGTGCCGGTATTTGATGTGCAAAATTCTTAAATTCCTTAATATTGTTTGTTTTCGTCGGTATTTTAATTAATTGACCACACTGTCATCAGTTTCATTCATATTCTTAGACATTATTCACACTTGACTAAATTATTAATTAAAAAATAAGTAATTTTTATATTGCTTGATCGATTACTTAACACTGATCTGATAATTGATAATTGTTATCAATTTTCAGCATATTTTTCCGCATTTCTCTATTTATAAATGATTATTAATTCTTAGACCGAACAAAAGTCTAGGATATACAGATTCTAAAGATACAGGCGAGTCTCGATTATCCGACACTCCAACTGTTTTATTCGGTGCGTTGTTAGGTACCTATTTACAAATACAACCATATGCTAAACGGCTTATTCGTGTGCTAGTTAATTCGTTTTCTGTTCAATTTGTGTGGAAATTAAGCTTGCTATTAAGCTATCAGTCGAGACTAAGGGTCCCTTAAAAGATATAAACTTCAAAGCTCCACAAAAAACATCAACTTCGGGCCCCCAAATTCTGCAGTCCGCCACTGAGCGGCTCTATATAATCCCGATAATTATACTAGAACAGGCATGTTACTATAATCTGTCCAAGTACCTACCACAATGCTACCACCATTGATTAACAAAGCAAAAATTATCCTTTTAAAGGACTCCGAATAACAAACTTCCGGATAAAAGGAACTCTACTGTACCTACATTTTTATTAATTTTAATTTCCTAAAGTCTACAAATACTGCTTATTGTTGTTTTGATAAGAGATCATTAGTTGATAAAACGCTTAAAATGTGTAAAATCCCTATTTCATAAAGCCTACAATATGATAAGTACGATAACTGAACGCGGTCAAAACTTTCCCAAAAACTATATTTTATTGGTACTTTTTTTTACTACAGTTATTAACTCTGATATGTATTTTCTCTGGAAAATAACTTGATTTTCCAAGGCATTGCAAAGAAAAAAATGGCAAATCTTACTTTTTGACCAGTGGCGGATCTACGCATTTGAAGGACCTGAAACTCACGTTCTTTGAGGGGCCCCTCAATGACGTACAGCAAAAGGAAGACAGATTGTATTACCAAACTTGAGCTTCAGGGGGTCCTGAAACTGAATCAACTCGGTTAATTTGTCTATTTTTTTTTAACTATTGTTATACCAAGCCCCTGTGTTGTTAGCTAACATTTTTGAGTTTTTTTTGCGAAAAACTTTAAAGTAGGTAGGCGAGTAAACGTAAATAATCAGTTTTTGAAAATGTCAACTTTTACATCTAATTATAAAAATACAACTAAAAATCAAAAAACTGTACAAGTTCCACCAAATAAAACAAATCAAACATTAAATCATAGAGAAATTTGGGAGCAAATCGAAAATCAGAACCAGCAATTAACTGAGGATTATAAACGTGCAAAAAATCCGGACTCTGATCAGCCACAAAGTCATTCTATTATTATAGATTTATTCTTTTTCAATTTACAAATACCTCTAATAAATCGTTTAATTTTTATAGGTCGTGAGAACGAATATTTAAACCGAGAAATTTTCCCAGTTTTAAATCAAGCCTTAATTTCGATGTTCAAACAGATTCAACATGAAGAATATCGAACAGTTTCGTAATTGACCTAAATTACAAATTGGTAATTTCATTATTTCTTTTCAATTTAAGGCGCCAACGAATCAATTCAACGCTATTGATTTTATATCTGAGTTTCTATGGAATATGAATCCCAGATATCCGGAAAGACAATACAATTGGACGAATATTTTCAATATTTATTGGGAACAAACATAATTATCATTCAAATGATCTGGAAATTTGGGTGATGATTAAGATAATTATAAATTAATTATTAATTCTATTTTAAATAATTTTTACAATTTACAATTTAATATTTTCATATAAACGTGTATTATTGGTTTTACCTAAACCCATGGTGATTTCAACATTTGGTGTTTCATTATCATCGGCAATTCTATGTTTCTTTAGAAATGTTTTATTATAAACAACTTCCATTTTTGGTTCTTCAACAATTTCTTCACCAACAGCTCGTTTTTCACGTACAATTAGTTCCTTGAATAGTGGTGGAAATTCAATGTATTTCGGATAGATTTTCTCATCTTTTATATCAACTTTACGACAAAATTCAGCTTCTTGGTCTTTTGGTATTAATTGATAGTCTGCCTTGTAACTTGCTCGTTCAATTAATACAGGTTTTGGATTAGTTTTACCACGGAAAGTTCTCTCAACTAGAACACGTACTTTTCTCATATCCTACAATACAATAAATATTAATATTATCATTAATTTGAAACGTGTGTTTATAGTTGCAATGAATATGATTTACATCCATCGTTTGTTGTTCAGGACATGGTAAAGGTTCGACTTTTAAAATTTTAAAATAACTTGGTTCCGGATATCGTGCAAAAATTTGTCTTGCAACTATTCGACCTACACCGAAATTCCTCAAATTACCCACAATTTCCCAAAGGGTTTTCCCTTGAAAACTTGTCGTTCGTCCAATATATTTATAAGGCATTTTTCTGAACAAAAATCAACAATTTATTCCTGAAAACGAATAACAAACATAACCTCAAACAAAAGTAGGGTTAAGATTTTTGTAAGTCAAAAATAGCGCCATCTATTGACAATAAAAGTAAGTTTAATATAAATTTACTCCAATTTAAATTATAATTCAAAAAAAAATAGAAAAATTAGGCTTTTTTGAAGAAATTCATCAATGTTGGTTGTTTCCCAGAAACAGGTTTCTTATTCTTTTTTCCTTTAGTTGTTTTCGTATCATTTTCTGAATCTGTTGTACTATTCTTCTTTTCCAACACTTTTGGTTTTTCTGGTTTTTTAACTGGAATAGGTTCCTCTTCATCCTCTGGGGCACTTTCAAAGACATACTCAGTTTTCGTTACTACAACAAAAATAGATAAATAAATAAAATACAAACATATTCAAAAGTAAATGAAGAATAACTGATAAAGCCTTCATCATCAACATAGGTCCTATCTACAGCTTTTCGAACTTTATTTTTTGATACTACAGGCATTTTTGGTGGTGGTTCTGGTTCTTCTTCAGACTTATCAACAACATTATCAATACCATCATCATCAGAATCACCAAAAATATCTACAACAATTCAAAGATAAACGAGATGCTTTTAATAAACGAGAAACAACTAACCACTACTATCTGAATCATTTATAACTTGGATTCTTTTTCGTTTTTTACTAGGAACATCACCATTTTTTTGTACTTTTTTACGTTTCTTATTAGACTGTTGTTTTTCATTTTTCTGCTTAGATTCCTCAATTTCCATTTTCTCTTCTTTAATTTCCGTTTTTATTTCATTTTGTGTATTATTTTCATCATTTATTGTAGGCTGTTTTACGTTATTCTCTTTACCTTCTCTATTCTCGATTGGTGGCTTATTATTGATTTCAACTTTTGGTGGGTTTGTTTTAACAGGACATTTAGTAAAGAAATTTGCAATACCACCATTAGATTTGCCTTTTCCTTGTGTTTTATTCTGTGTTGATGAATTTGTTTGTTGTTCTTGCTTGGTCTCGGTTTTTGATGGAACATTATTACCAAACAATGAATTGCTTGATTTCGATGTAGTGGGTGGTTGAATGTTTTGTTGTTGTTCTTGGGTTTTCCCGGTTTTTGGTGGAACGTTACCGAACAATGAATTGTTTGATTTCGATGGAACAGATGGTAGGATTTTCTTTTTAATATTCCGTTTAATACAATTCTTGGAAACAATGGAACCAGATCTTAACGAAAATAAACAATTTATAGAACACCAAATCGGATATTTTATTAATTTTACTTACAGTTTAAAGACTTGATCCGTTTCAATGTAATCAACTAAAGAAATTGCATTGAAATCGATATTTTTCGATTTCTGTATACTGTAAACTTGTTCCTCGATAATCTTTTCATATCGTTCTCGTTTTACATTCAAATTCTCTTCATCAACACAACAAATCGCAAGTTTTTGATTATCTTTCAAGATACCACACAGACAATAAGTTACAGCAAAATTATCAGGTTTTGATTGACGACGGTCTGATAAATACTTGGAGAATACTCCAGATATTTGATTAATTGGTAGTTTTAAAGCAATTGCCGCAGAATTCCAAGTCACCTACAAAAATATTTAATATTAATCAATCATACTCAAACTATTTGAGGTTAGAATAATTTACAATTTTCCCTTCATCATCAATGAATTCATCCAATTTTTGGTAATGTAAATCTAATGTTGCTGTATCCATTATTACACAATAACGACACTAATTTGTGAAAATTTGATAGAATTTTACATCAATAAACTGATATGATAATAAACTCGGATTAGCGAAATCCCGCCATTTCAAACCTAGGGAATTTCATTTGTTCTGTTGGTGATTACGGTGGAAATCGAATCAATCAGTGACCATCAACAAATTACAAACGTGCGTATTTATTTAGTTGCCTATACGTTAGGCACTTAATAATTTAAAAATATAGAAATTTCAAATTTATTTAAATAAAAAGTAAAATAACTGTAAAACGAAGTACAAAGTTCATTATCAAAATTCCAGCACGTTTAAGTAAAAATGTTGTTAAATGTCTCAATTAAAATTAATCTTGGTTCAGTTAAATTATTCAAAAAAAAGGGTATTATTAAAATTACTGTTATTATAATGAAACTTATTCTATCGGAAAATTAAACAACATAAATAATAAAAACAGAGCTTTTTTACATTAAATAATAATCTTCAATTAGTTGATAATCAAAAGCAAGAACTCGAATAATTCTGATCATTGTAACACTCATATTGAAAGCTTGTCTAACAGAATACAATGAAGTCCATTTCTATTATTCAATTTTTATTGATGTCTTGAACAAAAGCTTCCTATTAATCCTTTTCTAATTGTAAGTCGAACCAGTCAATCTTGATTCTGAATAATAAATCTTACCTTATTAGGTACATATTATAAAATTTTATTGTTGCGGTGGCTGTTGTTGTTAGTTGGTGTTGTTTCCGTTTTTTTTTTTTTTTTATTGAAAAGCAAAACTAACGGAGGATGTTGTTTAGAATAAAACTGAAATCAAGATAAAATAAAACTGAAAAAAAATCATTGAAGAGTACTGTGATACAGCCCTCAAGTGGGCACGAATACGACGAAGAGGTCAGGGTCTAACTTCCTGGTGAAGGTAAACTAAACTATTATACAAGTGCAAACAATTTATCTTTTATCAACCAGTTTTAATTGCCCGATCTATAAAGGAGCATTGTTAAATAAAAGCTGTTATAAGAAACAAATCGATACTATAGAAAAAATTAACTGGTGACACAATTGCCAAACTATCACAAATTAAAATGTAGAATGACTCAATCATATTTCTGGTTCAAGTAATCGTCTATATTCCAATGACCAATTGAAGCAGAAAAGAATGTCAATTCGTAATTATTATTGTTTTATTACAATAGCGTTGAATTGTCTTCCTCCTCTTCTCTCGTTAGTTTCATTCACGTGCTTGTGTCTGTTTTTTTTTTCTTAACTTTAATCTAATTGATATCACGTTGAAAACAGTTCTTGTTAAAAACTGACCACAACAGCAGCGAATGGGCTAATATATTACCTCTACACTTTGTTTACCGACCGTAACCCACTTACCTAATGCGGAAATATTTCTCATTATCTTGAACTGTTTATAGTGCAATTATTTCAAAATTTATACGCACGTACTTACATATAATATTTATAAATATAAACAACAGTAAAGTGACAATTTCTAAGATTAAAACTATTAAAATTAGAGCAAGTCTTGAAGTGAAATTCTAACTGTACGTTTTAGGTAGGTATTTTATCAGATGGTAACAATTAAAACAATTCATGTTCAATAGTTATAATCAAAGAAGAACAAAAACGAAAAAAAAACGGGTAACAAACAACAATTGTCAGAAACAATGCAAATTTCTTTAAATTAAGAAGAGAATAGTCGTGAGGAAGATTCAAATGATGTTATAGTGTAGGTATAGTCTAAGAGTTGGCCAACCATTAAATAACTTCCCAGACGTCCTACATGTCCATAGATCGAGAATAGGTACTTTAAAATTAACTGTAAGTGTATGTATGTACCTTCTCGACCAATTTTACATTTTATACCTACTAGCGTTAAATTAGTATAGTGAATATTTTATTATTTATATCAAAAAAAGCGAACTCGTTATTGTGGAGAGGAATTAACATTAAATTGGCTCCAAAAATTGTTGTACTACTTCTCTGGCAATTTTCGTTTGATTTAGACAGCGGCGGATCGTAATTGGGCCCCCTTAAGACAGACTGCCCAAAAAGGTAAAATCTCTCTTTCTTTTAGTTGTCAATCGTAAGGGCGCCTCTAAAGTTTATCTTCCCTAGAGCCTAGGTCCATAACACACCGCAGATGTCTCGATTTGTATCGTTATTGGTAAGACCCTCAAGCTGTTTTTAGTTCCAAATCTCCAAAAAAGCATGGTCCGGTCCTGGCTTTTGTATCCCTTTTTTGAAAGAGTCCCAACTGATCACGGGTTGACTATAAATTAGTCATATTAATGATGCTCGTCTATCAACAGAAAGGTATATTTCTCCTACATACCTTTCACCTTTTTCCATTCATCTTCTGATCAGACAACAAAGTAAAGGTAATTGTAAACAAATTTTCTATCAACAGAAAAATTTCTCTATATTGATAACGATTTTATGACATAAACATTCTAAAAGGAAACAATCATTAATAATAGTTTATAAGGACAAGCGTGAGAAGGCTGAAATAATAAAAAAAATAGACAGTAAGTAACGAATTAAAGGGTCATGAAAAAGATTCCTCTGACATGCATAAAAGATTCGTGTTAGCCATATCTCTTAACAGTTGTTTCATAGAATGATTAAGTAAAAATTAACAAAGAATGTGAAATAAATCCTTTTTTTATTGAATTGACAAGCCATTAAATGTAAAATTTAACAATAATAATAATAATCATGACAATAATAATTTTTATTATTTTCATTAAAACTAAAACACGAAATTTTTTAATATGCAACGCTTGACATCTGGTAGTTAGGTAATATTACGGGAAAAAGTCAAAATTTACCATATTTATTCTGTAATCAGATGTTACTTGTAGTAACGGTAACATTTACGTATATAGTCGAAATTTTCGTCTTGATGATTATCGCTCAGAAATGACTGCCTTCATAATAATGGAAAATTGTATGATGGGCCGGTTTTGTGACTGGAAAACTGTTTTCTCTAATAATTTTAAATGATAGGTCTTTGGATGTAAAAGTTCATATACTTTCGAAGGTGCTAGCAACAGGATAGCTTCCCATCATATTTCGAGCACCGATACCTGCTCACTTATTACACTCGAAATTGCTGATAAGTAAATAAAAATAAAAAAAGCGATATTATTGGAAACCGTTTTACGTGAATTCTTGCCAATGTCGTTACTGTATATAGTTTGTGGTTTTCATATTTTCTCTATAAAACCATTGAAGCAATAGAATTTTTCTTCTATCCATATTAACTTGATAGAAACAGTTAGTTTGATTATATTGTTTCAAATGTTAAAAATGTTAAATATTGATTGAAGAAGGTTTCATTTGAGAGAACGGGAAAAGAATTCTGTCCCATTTAAAAATTAGCTAACAATAACTTTTATATTCACGACATCAATTCGAATTAAATTCATTATAAAAATAACAGTTTATATTTATAGCAAATTTTTAATCAAAATTACTACCTATTTGAATAGTAAATATTTTTGAAATGGCCCACAAATTTGCATTTAACATCTAATCTAACACAAGATTGGTATCATATCGTTTTATATATAAATCGCATTTGTCACGGTAATCACAATAAATGGATGTAGATTTGTATCGTTGAATGCAACATTCAAACTTCCTTGGCAATTTTATGTGTATGTACCTACAGAAAGAAAGGTAATGGCCATATATTCACTAGTCAGATTTAACATACGCTTATCGTGAAAAGGAATTTTAACAAATTTTCAATAGTTCTAACTGAAAGCAGTTCTTTAATACGAATTCCCACAACTGGAAGCTGTCTATTTTTCATAAAAGTGATCATAAGTGGGCCCTTACGATTGAGGTCTTAAACAAATACCGCATCATTATATGAGTAACGACTAGTAGAAGCAGGTAATTCGGCTTCTGTGAGAGCACAATACATTTTCATGTAAAGTTCTCTGGGACCGTTGGAGCTCCAGGACAACATGGTTATTGCAAGAAGGTTTACTGTATAGAATCAAAGAAAATGTCTAATTTTCCATTTTATAGGATAGAAATGATAATAACCGATTGCGTCGTAGGGATCTAAAAAGGCATGACAACAAGACTTTGTATGGCTTGTCTTCATTTTTTCCCCGACTTGCCTAGTTCGTTTAAAATTATGCATTAAGTCTATATAGGTACAGTTGCTTCAGTCCTCTTCTTGTTATAGGTATTCAAAATTATAGTTGTAAATACACTATAATGTTTAATGATACTGAACGAAGCACATCAAATATTTCACAAATTGCTAGACTATAAAATAAATATTGTGTTGTGTTTTTTTTTGTTGCCTTATAATAACGGAAAATCGGTATCATATTTTTTTTTAAACGTGAAAATATCAAGACCGTAGCCTCATAATATACTTTGCAAATTAAAAAGAAAAGACCTTACGGCTAATGAATTTAATTACAGTCGAATAATTAGAGTAAACGTAACACATTTATAGATCAAATTTTCAAAAGTTTAATTTTTCTCGGTAGATTATCGTGAGAAATTTCCTAGATTCTTGCACAGTTCAATCGTAATAGAACAGATTTAAATGTTATTATGGATCAAAACATGAAATCTTTTCAATTACAATTTGTTATAGTGTCGGTGTATTGAATGAAATCTTGGATATGTTTCTATAGAATTCTAAACAAAACCTAGAATATTTCATACTAATATTTAGCCTTTGTTGATCTTGATTGTTTGTATTTAAGATGAAATTCTTAACCAGCTGACATAAATGTTGTTGCATTTAACTGTGTTACGATCTACATACTTATTAACAACTTGACATGGTTTATTAGTTATATCAATTTGTTAAATTACCGTAATTGTACGGATTTCATTTCAATTTTATTATCTTCTCATTATTTCCTATTCATTTTCATTGGTAATTTCTAATATTTCTCGATTTTATTTTAAAATAACCTAGTTGATTATAGGAATATTTATATACCTAATCTTTAAACTATATATGAAAGTCTTGATTGAAAAGAATTTGAAATGTCACCCGCACAGTTAGGTTTTTTTTCCATTACTTATCAGTTGCTCTCATTTACTAATCTTATAGAAAACAATTGGAAACGAAACCCTGCTGATGTTGATGTTATTATACGAGAAATTTGAAATTAGAAGAAACGTAAAAATTACTCTAGGTCAGCCATCCCTAATTATTGTATTTAGTAGTGCTCCTAAGTGAGGGCATGAAACACTCTACTTCAAAAAAATTAGTTACGTTTTCCTATAGGTACTACTTAATTATTCTTTTCCTCAGTCAAATCTGTAACATTTCCAACAAAGTATGTTAGAAGGAATAATAAACAGTTTCAGAAGAGGGCATTCCACCAATTTAAACTCAACGGTTAATGGTGCGAAACATCGTTAAGTCTTGTTTTCACCACAATGTCCAGAAAACAAACAAATTCTTTTTGTTGGAAAAATCGAGATTCAAACCATAAAGTTAACAGGTAATAATAGACTAATGGTATGAATTGTCCAACAATTCTTTTAGTCTTACAATTATATGGAAGTTTACTCTTGTAGGATTAACTTTAGGTCAATTTAATCTCCAACAGGGGGTATCTAGAATAGCTGAACTACCATTGACACACTAATTGTCCACTGTTTGTGGTTATTTAGGAGTTTTTCATACGTGCTCTGTGTCAGGTTGAGAAATTTGAGTTACCCCTAAACTTTCTAGTGCTACCTCTATATGATAAGAATAATTTGGTCTTTTTAGTTATCTTCTATGAAATGTTTATTGTAATAAAGTTAACCCTAGTTAATGAAATCATGGGAAAAACTAGCTAAACTACAATACAATGTACCTACGTAAAAATGAACGGAAAGAAAACTAACAAGCAACAGATTCATTTATAATGTAAATTTATTTAAAGCAACCAACTATTGAATGATCACATTGATCACACATTTATTATGCTTCCATATTATAGATTATCTGCAACACCTCGCAACCAATTTACGGTAAAAATCCAGTTTGATATTAATAGCATGCAAGGTTTTCCTATTCTCTCTGTTTTGTTTTTTCATTTTGGAAAAAATCCACACGATTTACACATAATTTGCGCTATTGATATAAACTGTGTAACAGATAACAGAAGACGCGCTGCGCTAATCGAGAAAGAATTAAACAGTGAAAATACCATTAATCAAAGATTGGCATTTAGGGCAAATTTTTCTTAGTGATGTCATCAATACCATCGATTCTGTTGCAATTAAGAAAACGTATTTTCCTTTTGATTACATTATTATCTATTGAAGACATGATTTATGTTGAAATTCCACATCAATAATTCACAATGAACGGGAATTGTATTGAATGTTAGACATACATAGTAGAACATAAAGAATGGTCCCGTGAGTATTTGTACCGTTTTCAGGCATAAAACTGAAGGCTTCTAGACACAATAACAAAACCAAAAAGACGAAATTACCATTAATCTAATAAAATACTCCTAAAAAATTTCAATCATGATGGAAATTTCAATTAAATTTTGGAATTTTTGATATTTTCAGGAATATTCAGGATTTTACTGAAAAACTGTTGTTCTGATAAATCGTCTGTCAAGTTGTCAACAGCTTTATAAAAATCGTCCACTACTCCTTTCATCTGACAATACTAATAGTAATAATAATAATAATAATGTTATGTGGGGGGCTAACAGTACCACCAAGACTTTGTAGTACTTGTAGCGTAGCGGGGCGGAACCAGAACTTCTGCTTTAATGGTAAACACGCGGAACTACTGTAGAAATCCAACAGTTCTTTGGATGTTGTTCAACAGTAGCTAGTGAAGGAAACGATAAGGATTGAATTATACACGTGTTCTGGTCAATACGCACACGCAAATAAAAACATAGAAGTGAATTAGAAAAAATATATAGGGCACACCAATAAGGACCAATTTAGTGTTTTAGTTCAATTGATTGAAAATTGTGATTCTCTATATCAGACAGTGAGTGTTTTTCAAAGAAAATGCAACTAGACACTAGGACAAGTTTACATACAAGGATTACTACGGTTGTTTTAATCCTGTTAGAAGCTGTAAGTTAATCTTTTTTTTTATTGTTTGCAGTTATTCGCTAAACTTTCGCTAGTTCAATTTAAATCATGGAAATCGATAATCGAATTACCTTACCAGTAGAAATTAAAACCCCGATTGTTGCTTTCTTTAATTGTTTTTTTAGATTAAGTTATGGTGTGATGAATTCTAAAAAAGCTTCTCTCAATCTAAAAAGTAAACAAAACGAAACGAACATTTTATTATCCATACCTACACGAATTAGATTTCTTGTTGAACAAATTATTATCAATTAATTTCAATTAATAATAATAAAAAAATATTATTGTGAATTGAGCAATTTTTCTTTTAAATAAATAAATAAAATCCTTATTATTATTGACAGAATCAAACAGTAAAATTGGTACTGTTATAAAGTTATAAAACTGTCGTCTGTTGATAATGAAATTATTAAGATCGTTAACACAAACAGGAATTTTATAATAATTTCGCAATTTTAAATTTATAGATTGATCGATTAAACTGTAATAGATAACAGTTGGTAGATTGCAAAATGATGCACATCACTTTCATCAAATCATCAATTGAAAGAATTCTACCAACTAATAGATCGAAAAGCTCACTTTCTGTGATGGTGAATTAAAAAAAATTACTCTAGAAACAAAAAAAAAACAACAATAGGTAATTTTTGTAAAATAATACAATGACCCAAATTTATTCTTGTAAGACAGAAGAAAAAAACAGTCTTGAGTAATTGATGCATGCAATTCTTCCAAAAAGAAGCCTAAATGTTTATTTTTTGTGCTTTCTAGAGTACAACAAAGTTATCACCCAAAAATCTTTATTTCTATTTTATACTATTATTGTTATGGACATCTATTTATAATATTTAGAACGTGAGATGGTCAAGAAACCGGATTTTATGGATAAGACAAAGTAAAAATACTTATATATAACTGATAAATTCTAAGACACGTTCAATCTAGATACAATATAATTATATAGACGTGATAAAATAAACGAACAACTAATAATTATCATTTTATAATAAGGCTAATACTAGAGAGGCATTCAATTTAATAGTAACAATAGATGTGTTAGAAATGTAAGAAAACACTAATAAAGAGGTGCATGAAGACGTTCCATCAAAGACCATAATGTGATTGCCATTGGGCTTCTTTATCTGATTTAGTAGGTGTTAAATAAAATACGTGTAGGTACACACACGGTTTGATTATAAACAGAAATCATGCAGAAATTACAGTTATTATAATCACGAAATTTTTATGTCTTTCTCTTTTTTTTTTGCAGATAATCTATTGTAGATGTCAAGATTATGAAGGTGAGTCCAAAAAATTTCCATGAATTGGAGCAGTAAATGATGATTACAATTGCGTAAAAAGAAGATTATTGAATTGCATGTGTTTAGTTTGTATATCCGTTGTTTATCACCGTTATAATGAGTTTCAAAAAAAAATAAATCAACAATTGTGAATATTAAAGACGTGTGCTATTATTTAAGAAGAAATAAACATAATTAATAAATATATGTGTAATTTATGTTCCAGTAACCGAAATTCAATGTACATTCTCTAATACAAATAGTTTAACAACGAAAGATTCAATAATAGCGAAACTACGAAAACCGGATGGTTTTAAAGGTAGTCCATTGTTTGCTGATGATCGTGGGGTTGATCCAGAAACCGACAAATATTGTCAAATACGACAAGATTTGAATGATCCAACTGGTCTACGGTATGGTTTGAAAATTACAGATTTCAGTCGATGTGGTGTACTTAAACGAAATGTAATTTGTTTTCGAAAAAATTATGGTTCAATCAAGTAAAAGTTTTAATTCAATTTGTGATTTTCTGTTATAGGGTTTTGTTCATGTTAGAGTCTGGTTTCCGCAATTTCCTGGTGTAGTGATGCAGTCTGATCAAGAATTGATTATTATGTGCAAACCACCAGAACCAACAGTTATTGAGAATAAAGCAGCCGGTTTTGCTGGTAGTTTGTAAGTTATATTTCCACTATATTATTTAATTTATTGGAAAATTATCGGTAATAATTATACATAATTATTTACAATAAACTAGTCCACATGGTGCTCGTGTATCGGGTGTTGTTGAAGAAACACCTGGTCGTCTTGAATATGAAGTTGCACTATATAAGGAAGCACCAGCTACCCGTATCACAAATTTAACAAACAATGAACTACCAGTTGATCAAGCTGTACCAATTGGTACGAAATTACAATTACGTGCTAGAATTAGTCCAGAATCAGCATGGAAATATGTTAAATTGATGGAAGTTACAGTTAGTCCGGATCCGGATGATCCACATACGCCTGGTAGTGTGGCACTAGTTAAAGATGGGTCAGTATTTCCTCTTTGTGTCTTTATTATTATTTTTTTTTAAATGATGTTGAATATTAATGCGATTTCCTTGTTTTTTTAAAATGCATCACATTCTTAAAACAAACGGTTTCTCGACAAAAATCTTCTAAAGTACCTACGTTTGAAAGTCAGTGTCGTGGAAAGAGTTGTTGACGTTTAGGTTCAGTTCATGTTATTTTATGGAAGCCGTTACGCAATTTCAACCTTTACTTACAATCGACAATTTTTTTGGGCTATGAGACAGACAAAGAAAAAAACTGTCAAAAATTCCGTATCAAACAAAAAATCTAGTACTGTATTTTAACGTGTGGTATGACCTGTAGGTACTGGGTGTCAGGCCACTAAGGTAACGAATTTATCTACATACGAGTTTCTTGCATGATGAAATCTGCCGAAAACTATTTTCATTGATAAAATGTACTCCGGATGTCAGGGCCATCTTATCCATTAGGTGCACAGTGCCTAGGGCCTACGAAAACCTCAATGTGGCCATGTCGGATGTCATCATAAAACCATGCAATATTTTTTTCAATTAATGAAATTGGACATTTCACGTCCTTCTACCGGAAAAAAGTCTGTGTCTTTCGTTTTATCAGAAATAAGTGTGTTTGCTTTATCTTTGACAATGAGACTGGACACCCCAGGGCCGGTTCGAAGTACCTACTTTAAATCTACTAAGCAGTTGCTTAGGGGCGCTTAAAGTCGGTTCAGGTCAAAATCGATTACTATGATATTCGGTTATAACGACAAAACTATTATAACAGTGTCCACTCCATTCACTTACCTAAACAACGTTTCTAAACAACTTGAATATCGTTATAACAGAGTTGAAGCTCTTTCAGTGTGTGTAAGGAGCAAGACAAAGATGCCTGTATGCATAGGATGCCATAAAGGCACCGATATACCTAAAGCCAGCCCTGGGAATCCCCTATCCCACATTAAATTTGGTCCTCTTTGTTGATTTAGTTCCTATCTTTGGTAATACTTACTAGTAGAATTCAGTTTCCTTTGCCATCACGTAATCAACGAAGTATGCACTATTATCTCTGTTATTTTTCGTGAATACTATTATGGATGGCTTCCTACCCAATCCAAGTACAATTGTTTATCACGATTAAACAACAAGCGAAACCAGTTCCCTTGGAATTCAGGCTTAGGTAATCTTGAAACCTTTTAAAATCCTTGATGTCCTCTTTTCCACTTTCATTATCTGATTTTTACAAAAATGTTGATTAGTTGATTAGAGTAATTAATTTCGAGAGTTTCAGAGGGAAAATATTATTATCGTGTATGAATTCTTACAATTAGAAGGTAACTTTTAGCGTTTGATAACTGATAATGATACACTTTAGATTTATTAATACTAACATTTCGCCATTATTTCGATTTAATCTTATCTAGATAAATAATTGATCAAAACAAACTTGACAAATCGTGGAACTATGTCAGAAGTGATAGTAGAGGCTTTTTTCCCCGTGCCTTGTCATTGTTTAAAATTTAAAATATGAGTCACGAATTGCCTGAAAGAGAGAACCGTTGCAATGATTATTATCCGTAATCTTTTAATTTTGTCAAACATCACAGTTTCCAAAAGCACATACTCGTATTCTATCTATTCGATCTACGACCGCAACAATAGTAATTTGTTGTTTTTTTTTCTTTTTACAAAACTTCTTCAGATGTCGAAATCGCGATTTTGCTTCAATAATTCCACATCAGCCAGCCCGTTATCGTGAACGTCACAATGAAGTGTTTCTTGATTTTGAAGCTTTCCTACTCAGTACCATGAAGGAGCGTTCAACATTATGGATCCATTCACAGATAAAAGCCTGTATGGATATTGCTGATTGTCAGCCGGATTTCTGTTTGGATCTATTCGAACCATCAGGACATGGTCGACGACGACGACGTGATGTTATTGAAATTATCGAAGCACCACATCCTATACAAGGATTACTAAATAGTACGAAAATCCATCAATATAATGATACACATTATAAAAAAATCAAAGAAAACTTGGAATATACAGTATTGATGCCTGGTGAATATTACCATCATTATCCTGGCGGTGGTATTGAAGGATCATGTAGTACATTTTTAGTAATTGCAGCAATTTTGGGCTGTTTACTATTCTTATCAGCATTTATAATGTGTTGGTTAGCATCACGATTACATTCAGTTCTAGTTGGTGCTGTACATAATCATAATAAAAATATCGATCAATTAATGAGAGAAAGTCGAAATTATCCTGAAACAGGATATACAGGACGAGCTACTACACAATGAAATCATCCATAAGAAGGCAGAAATTATTGATAATTTAATAATAATTCTAGTGATGACACTCAATTCTAGACTGGACGTTCGGAAATCGAGGGAAAGTCATCGTAATAATTTGGACTATCTTGAAAAATAAATTGTTACTTGTGGCAAGATACCAAAAGAAAAAATTCCGTCTCAAATTGTATTTATTTATTAATTTATTTATCTGTAAATAAAATTTCCAAGGGTACTTTAATAGGGATAATCGATGCTGTACGTGTATAGTGTATGCCACTTATAGCCACGTCGGTTATAATGACTGTCGTTATATCGGTAATAGAATAGATGCGTCCGAACTCTTCTATGTTATATCCGACGTCGCTATAAGTGGCATATATTGTTTTTTTTTTCTGAACTTATATATTTACATTATCTCCGGAAATTGGTCTGGTAGCACAATATTCCTTTAAACAAACAACGTTTGGGCGCAATTTGCCTGATTTATACAGGGTGTTTTTGATTTTATAGCAGCTACCATTATAAAAAAACGCTCTGGATAATTTAATGTTGGTTTTAAACAATGTGCAATGGTGGTAATTTTTGTACCTTTTTGTTTAGAATAGAATAGAACACGTTTTTTTTTTGTATAAAATAAACTTGGGCATACTATCAGTTGGATTCAAACGCAACTCTTCATCTTTATCTTTAAGGAGTTGTCTGGCAGTTAAAATCAATCCAAACAAAAATCCACATCTTCATCTTCTCCCCACCCATTTACAGCTGACAAACTCGGCCAATAGTAGATAAGTTCACAAAGTAAAGGAAAGGGATATATAAACTTGCGATAGGAACAAGGATAGAGAGTGAGGACGCTTGAATTGAAATTTCCTTATGGATATCCATAAAGAGTGGGAAAAAGATAAAGATGGAGAGTTGCATTTGAATCCAACTGTATATCGGGATTTTTACTTATTAAAAATTCTAATTGTTTCATGTATTTGTGAGTATTTATTTATCAAAAAAAAAAGAACAAATATAATAAACAATTGCTCGTAAAATACCATTGTAAAATTAACAAAAATAGTAAAATTTATAATCCTAACATATTTTAATATTATATACATATACATAAATATAATTCATAAAAAGTAAATAGCACAGCTAATTTCTTAAGTCTATTTATTAAAGAAAAATTCAATTACTATTTGGATAAGTTTTTTGTGTTTTTTGGTTGATTATTACAGTGGGAAGTGTTGACAAATAGAAAAATACAATTTATGTATCAAGTAAACATTCTAATTGTAAGATCACCTAAAATCGATAGAAACAATCAATTAATCTTGACTAGTTTTAAAAACGAAATAGTTTTGGAATTAATATCACGATATTCTTTTCTGTTGAGAATTTGTACTTGTAATTAACTTCCCAATAATGCTTTTTAAAGTTTTTCTTGTGGAAAAAAATTAAACTGAAATTAAATGGAATGGATTTTAGGTATTAGTATTAATTACACCATTACTGTTGAATTTTTCTTTTTCAAGACGTTTCCATAGATCTAATTCTTTCTTCTCTTTTAAAAGATTTCTACGTTCGAATTCTAATCGATTCCGTATAATTCGATCAACAATCTTATCAGTTGTCATATCATTGCCAGAATTGACAATTATGAATTTCTTCAACATTTTCGGATATTCGAATGGATCCCGACCATCAATATCATTCATAATTGGTGTACTACCATGTATAACAATATCAACATTAAAATGATCCATTAAATCCTTGGTAACTGTATATGGTGCACCAATAACCACTTCTGATACATATTTACATGCCAATACACTTAAGACACGTTCATGTAAATTCATTATTGGATAATTTGAACCTTTATAACGATTAACAACTGGATCTGTATGTAAACCAACAATTAAATAATCACCATGTTCTTTGGCTTTTGCCAAAAAATCCAAATGACCAACATGGAATAAATCAAATGCACCAGCTACATAAATAACACGATCACCCGGTTTCGGTGATTTACCATCGGAAAATTGGATGATTTTTTGTGTTGTTGGTAGAAATTGCGAACAACCAGTCCATGGTGATCGTGCTGAACAATCTTGACCCATTGTTGAGGAATGTTCTTTGGCTACATCATACTCATATTGACCTTGTCGGAAATGGTCTCTTGTTAATAACAACATCCGTCCGACAAGGTCTGTTGTTGATACACCGGCCGTCCTCTGGACTTCCCTTTATTATTACAAGAAAAACAAAAATAAATAGAATAATTGCACAAAACAAAGCCAAGACGTGTTAAATAATTGAAATAATAGGTAATAATTGCATTTAATATAGTTTATAGTTTTTATTGCAATTAACAATCGCCTATTACACGATAACAAATTTACGAGCGTGATTTTGATTGTGTTTATATGCTGAGAAAATAAACAAAATTGCCTATTTCATCAGTCTAAGTCTCATATTAGCAATCTTAAAAGAAATCGCACACACATTATTTTTTTGTGCCAAATTTCTAAAGACTTTTTCCTTGTAGATTTGATAATAAATGCGTGAAAGTATTATTTATTGATTGCTTGTTTTTACCTATATCGATCAGCAGTTTTAACTTCATGATAAGTATCAATACCATCAGCTGTCATTGTTATATCATCACCATGTACACAAAAATCACAATTATATTTATCTAATGTTTCCAATGTTGTTACATATGGTGCACCTTCAACCACTTCATCTACCCATTTGATACCGCGTACCATTTTATAACGTTCCTCTTGTGTAAAAACCGGTGGACCTTTATGTTTTGTGATTTCTTTATCTGTATGTACACCAACAATTAAATAATCACCCAATGCTTTAGCTTGACGGAGGGAATTTGCATGTCCAAAATGTACCATATCATAACTAATAGAAATAATTCAAAATTAATAAGAAAAAGGATAATTATAGACAAATACTACTAAATGGAATATGAATCAACCTTAATATTTACTTGGATTATTAAAACTTGAACAACAGTCTAGTTCTAGAATCAGTCTAGAACTGTAGTGAATTAAATTTACATAAAATTGAATACATCATTTACCAAAAAAAAAATAATAATAGTAATAGATGTGATTAAGGTAGGTTCATACGGAATTGCAACTGGTAATATTGACGCCCCTACGATAATTTCTATTAATTTTCGTAGTGGCACCAAATTTCCTAGAAAACTTTTACGTAATAAATAATTCAAATACATAAGCATTTCAACCGAATTCCAACAAATTATATATAAATTACATTGTCCTTAAATGAAAATCTTTAAATTTCCCCTTATCGGCTTATTGATTTTCCCTCTATTTTTAGACGGCTAACATAACATAACATTATTATATTTGAAATCCAGAAAACTTACCAACCATCACACCAGACACGTATCGGCTTTTTTCTACCGTTTTGTAATTTACTTTCTGGCATTTTCCTTTTTTGATTTTATTTAATTTCCGATATTTTATTAAAATCAGTACTGTCTGTCACACGATAATTTTTATGAAAATTTTCCACCAAAGTTACTACTACTGCGACAATTATTTTTATATCAATGATCAGGAAACCACACAACCTACACACTTTTATGTCCTATCGATGAATGGCAAAATGTTTGAAGTGGTGGGGCGTACTCTTTAGCATTCATCACACCACATACTAAGCGCATGTGCTCCACTTACATTATACTTATCGATCTTATCATCAGACTTTAAATTCCGTCTACAAAAATTACGGAAAAATTTGAAAACCAAATTAATACAATTTGTGTTTTTCTAGCAAATCCATGACTTAAACAATAAACAATTATTAGCAAAAAATAAAGGACAAGTCATACTTACCTACAAAATTGTCCAAAAATATTAAGATTGTATCTATCATGAAACTGATAAGATGATGGCTTAGATAGATATTATAATTTTTTGAAAAAAATTCATTATCAATCACTTGTTTTCCATGTAACTCATTTACATAAAAATCCCTTCAAATATTAGTTTATGCGTAAGATTATGAAAATTTATGCAATTCCCGCATAATTTCCAATGATAAAAATTCTAAAAAAAAATACAAAATAATTCCCGAATTACATTATTTTTTAGTTGTCACCTATATGATGATGGGGTATTGGTTTAGGGGTCCCAAAAAGCAAAGGCGATATAATGTCGAAGAGGACGTCCAAACAGTTTTTAGCCTCAGGCAGCTAAAAAGCTAAGTCCGTCCCTGTCAAAACAGAACTAATTTCATTATAAATATTAAATTACAATGAATTAATCAATAATATTGGACTAAAAATATTGGGTTATCATCACCTGATATCTATTTTCTGGTTCACAGCAATTTGAATCATCAAATCTTCCATATATTCCCATTACTATTCGTTTTTTTATTTTATATTAATGATTTTATTTAAATTTTTCCAATGATAAAAACTATCTACAATAATAAAAAATTATTGAATCAATGCAAAATTAATTGTTGCTAAACTAGAAGGAACATTATAACTTACAATTTTTTGGTTGAGATATGTATAATAAAACATATCGTACAGATTCACTTTAACTAATTTGTCGTAAATTATCAATATAATTGTAAATTTATGATATTTTTGTAACATTTCGAGAGGTCATTGATCGTTTCCTGTAATAATATAATCAAAAATTTTTGAATGTGAATCCTTTAATAATAAAATCAAAAACGCAAAACGTAACAACATGATAAATGGAAAATTACAATGAAAACATGGAGAATAATTTGTGTATGTGTGTCTGTGGTTCTTATCAAAATTGACACGTAATGATAAAAAACTTTTAATTAATAATAAAATGATCCAATTCATTATTTTTTTTTTGAATCAGAAATTCCAAGTTTTTCATAAAATTAATAATTTAAATTGAAACACAATAAGTGTGATTTGTACACTTGTAGCCACCAGCGCATTATGGATGTCCAGAGCTCTGGGCACCATAAACTTTTGGGGCCCCCCTATAATCTAGATTTTACACAAATATCCCATTATCATATAAGAAACAACTAAAAAAAGCTAATTCAACTTCTCTGGGGGCCCCCCTTAAGATTGAAGCCTTAGGGTAAAAAGGAAAACTCTAAGATTTCACCTTCTCTGGGGCCCCGTGGAGGTTGGGGGGGCCTGAGCAATTTGCCTACTTGTAACTTGTATATAAATTTAAAATGATGCTTCTAATTAGATATATAAGTAAGTATGAACTTAGATAATATTTTTTAAGACGCATTTTTGATCGAGGTCATATCAATTGATGATTTGTATAGTAAATGCTTTTTGGATGGATGATGTAAAAATTTAAAGAAAATCCTCATTTGAAAAAATTTAAATGTAATTATAATATAAATACGTATGTTTATGTATAATGGAAACAAAGGCCAAAAGATGATAGAGTTTCAAGAAATATTGGAATAAAACTGTAGTTGTGACCGATTGATAAAACAATAAAAAAAAGAAATTCAATAATAATAATGAAAGGCGAAAGGGTACTCAAAGAGTGAAATATTTCTAGTTACACACATATAACAATATACACATACAATGCACCTATGACCTCCAATGATGTATAAAATGTTTATGATAATATCTTCGGATCAAAACTCCACAAAATAATGAAACACTTTAGAGATAGAAAAATTCTGGATAAATCTAGTCCGCAAATTGTAAAAGGGAGCGGGCATAAATTTCGAAATCAAAATAGGACACCATATAGGCACGATATCATCAAAATATCAAAATCAAGGATATGGAATCGTTATAAGTTCAAAAGATATTTATAACAAGGGCGTCAAAACTAGGCTAGTTAGAGGACAAGAACGATCACAGCAAGGAATACTCCACTAACAAATCAATTTCATTGTCAGTATTTACTTCATATTTCTCCATAAATCAATTTTTTATCACTGATGTCTATAGATTAACGGAAAAAGATTGGTTTTCTGGATTTCGAAATTGTCAAAAACACATCCTGAAGCTCAGATTATTATCTAGAGATATAATAGATACTTCTTCCAGCTATTTAAGACAACCGATTCTGGTCGTTCTTCCTCTCTATGTACTTCTATGGGAGAAATATAAAAAATACAGGATATTAAAGAATGGAATTAACAATTGAATATACCGGTTTGCCGGTAGGACCTTGGAGCAGTTGGATGATGTAATAGAGAATAGCAGAGAACAATAAGTACAAAAAAAAGTTGGAAAAGATCCTTTATGGGCCAGTTTCATAATCAAATTTAAAGTAACCTTAACATTATAAGTGAAAAGGGGACAGACCAGAAGAGGCACGTTTCTAGATAAACAAATGTGTATGGACTTATAATGCGACTTTACAACTTAAAGATAACTTAAAGTTGATTATGAAACTGGTCCTATAACTTATTATAAGTAGTGATGATGAGTGAAAAAACCATACCGATTGCTCACTGAATTTTTCATTGGAATATTTCTCAGTTTTCCGAAAGTCATAGAAATTTGTTCAAAACTACTAAATATCCTTCATTGAAACAGAATATTTCTAATAATTATTGCTGCATTCCTGTTTATGCAGCGTTTGATTTATTGCAATTTTCTCAACGAGTCCATGTTCATTATCAACAAGGTTAAGCAAGCAAAGACATATTCTGCAAAAAATACTTTTTTAGTACAAATTGTAATTAATATTTAAACAATTTTGAAATAAATTACCATAAAAACGCTATTATATCGTTTTTTTTATTATAAAAAAGAGGACTTAAAACTTTGCAAGAACTTTGAATTTTGACAACGGTCCATGAAAAACTGTCGCCAACTACACAAACCAAATTTCCCTAAATTAACAACATTTTTCAAGCAATTTAAATGTCACAAATACAATCGAACATAAAATAAATGATACAATTTGGCAAATATTGTTGAAATTAATAACAATTCTATAACAATCAGGAGTTTTTGTGGCAATTTGTGTGATCTGGTGATTTTAGTATGGTTGGCGACACTGTAGTGACGTATGGAAATTATAGGTTATGTTGATATGTCGTGAATCAGGAAGATTAAAATAAACATTATAGTTTTCTAATTTTTTCCTTCTAATACGATTATTCGAGAATAGAATAGAAATAATGGCGAGTGTTTCAGTTTTGGCACCAAATGGACGTCGTCAAACTGTAAAATGTACACCAAATACAACAATTTTACACGTAAGATTATCATCACAATCTTTTTCCAATACATTTTTGAAAAATTCTATTGATTCCAGATGATTGAAGAAGTTTGCAAGAAACAAGGCTATAATCCAGAAGAATACGATATCAAACATCATAATAAAATCTTAGATACAACGACAACATTTCGTTTCTCTGGCTTACCAAATAATGCTCAATTAGAATTAGTGCCAGCTGTAAAGCCACGTTTAGAAAGTGATGTTGTTGTAGCATTAAATTTAGAGAATGGTGATCGTTTAATAGGTAATTTTCAACCGGATAATAATCTATTGGATGTTATAATGGAATTATGTCATCAAGAAACGACATCTGAACGAAATCCTGTTGTTATCTATACTAGACGTGAAATTTATGGTGATGAATTAGAGAAAACAACATTAAGAAGTTTGGGTTTAACTAGTGGCAGAGCTATGTTACGATTAGTTCATAGGTACAATTATAAAATCAATTTCATTTAAATATTACATTCAATTTTGTTGTTGTTGTTACTTATAAAGATCTCCGGAAGATCTGAAAGTACAAGCAAATGTTTCAGCACCTTTACCACATAAACCACAACAAGAAAAACCCTATCATCGTACATTAAAAAGTGATAATATAGCTGATAAAACGGTAGAAGATCCACTAACCGATAATGCGAACACTGTTGCTAGATCAGTCCAGAAGAAAAATGACATGGATTTGCTGAAATTAGCACGTGAAAAACGTAAATTACCTGAATCACCAATCAAAACACATGATACTGAAGCACATTCACCAAAGACACGAGCAAAAGTTGAAGAAGAAATCCCACGTAAAGATGAACCCATGGAAATCGATCGCATTCAAACAATAGATGAACCAGTTAAAGAACCAGAACCTGTTGAAGATAATTTCGTTTTCGTATGTCTTTATGATTTTTTTTTTGGTAATTTTGATAATTTTTTTCATATTTATTTAGTTGGGTGAACGGAATGCAATGTTATTCTCATTAGAAACCGCCAAGTCTGTCTCTAGTGACGATTTGCCTGATGATTTCTTTGAATTAACGCTAGACGATGCTAAACAATTACTAAGAGATATTCGTAATAAACGTGTAGAAATGGAAAATGCACCATTGATAACAACCGAATTGCGTAATTTAGAAGAAGCAAAGAAACAATTAAGATTATTAAACAAATATAAAAAATCTATTATACGAGTACAATTTCCTAATCGTACTATTCTACAAGGTAATTTTATACCGTCCGAGACTGTTAAAGATGTTATTGATTTTGTTGGACAATATCTTGATGATAAATCATTGAATTTCTATCTTTATACAACTCCACCTAAATCAATACTTGATGAACAATCAACATTATTGGAAGTTGGTTGCGTGCCTGGTGCGTTACTACATTTTGGTATAAATGATAATAAGGAAATTCAATTAAGGAAGGATGTTTTGGATAAATTTACAACAAATGATTTAGCCAGTCGAGCAGCATTAAAAACAAGGTTAATTGCTAGTGATTTTCGTAATTAAATTGGAATGATTAGCTTTTTTGTTTTGTTGTTAATAGGAAAGAGTCTACAAGAGAAGGTAATTTTAGTGATGAACTAGATGTGGAGAGTATTGAATCAATTAGTGATTCAAATAAAGCAGGTCCTAGTCATCAATCAACATCCTATGAAAGGAAATCAGATGAAACGGGTGATAAAATGCCGAAATGGTTTAAATCTGCATAATTTCTTGTTTTTTTTTTTTTAATAATTTATATTGAATTTTGCCTTTTTTACATTTTTCCTTTCTTTCACTATCTCTTATCATGCAAAATTTGTAAAATTATCAAATCAAACACAAATAAACTAGTTATAAAAGCCTATTATTACGTTTTGTTTTAATACCCTGATTTCTAGTCTTTTTCAACAATAATTTTACTCAATAAAGGTCCGCACTACAATTTTCTGTTATGGCAGTCCATTTGATTGGCACATAATAATAATAATCAAAAAATAGGTATAAAAAGCCCTAAAAACTAAATATTGGGATATGCATTGAATAGAATAAGCTTTGGTGCTTTTAAAATGTTGATAATAAAATAAAAAAATTATTCCTTTTTATCGGGATTATCAAAATGTAAGCCCATCGGCCCTAACATATTACTTGATGGCCCAGCTTCACCTAATTGTGAACGATAACTTTCTAAAATATTCTTCAATGCATTCATATCAATATCCACCGGTTGGAAATTTTCAATATCCTCGAATGAATCACCATTCGTTTTCTTCTCAAAACTCTCACCAATTGTTGTCTTTGATAATTCTTTATCCATTTCATCCATATATTGTTTCATTTTATTATCAATATCCGTATCTGTATATGTTTCATCATCAACATATTGATCATCAGCATAATCACTCATATCCGAACCGGATTCTAAATCCCAACTATCATCTTCTGGTATAACAAAATTGAGAATATTCTGGACAGCACATTGGAAACCATTTGGATCAAAATTTATACGATTTGATGATGACGATGTTGACGATGATGATGATGGGGGTTTTTCTTCACATTTTGTATCTTTTGAAAATGAAACTTTATTACGTTTTACACCACGCGGTGGACGAATCGGTGATGATGATGATGATATTTCTTCTTCGTTGTTTGTTGATGGAAATTCAGCACCTTCAATTCCGGACATATGATCCAAAAATTTCGTTATTTGTTGTGTAAAATTCGCAGCATTTGAATTGTTATCGATTGTTGTAAACGTTTTCCGACCATATTTCTCTTGTAACATTTTATCAAGTTCTTCCGGACTTATATTCAACCAAGAATCATCATCATCTGGTGGTAGATTGGTTTCATCTTTTTTCAATTCGTCAATTTTATAATCTAATGTTTTTATTAATTGTAATAATTCTTGACCAATTAACGGTGTATACTGCATTGAATCACGATGATTAATATAATATTCTTTTGCTTTATTCAATAAATTATTATAATCACGTGAATGTTCAATATAATTATTGAAATAATTCTTTTCTTTTAAATTATTTAGATAATTCTGCCAACCTTTATCTTGTTCAATATCATTACTAGGTTTCGCTTGTGAAATCAATATTTCAAATCCACAAGCTATTTTCACACCCAAATTATGCGCCTTATATTGTCGACTATTTGGTTGCGGTAAATTCCAGCCTGTCCTTCTATCTGGTATATATTTACTATGTGTCAACATTGCGTAAAGACATTTCGTAAATGCCACCCTTGTATTGACCCGATTCTCTGGCGGGAAATATTTCATTGCTCGACATGCTTTCATATCAATCTGATCACGATTACAAAACGATTGAATTGCCGGTGATATTAGATTTGGTTGATGTTTTAATATTGCTGCCACACCAACCGGTACATAAACTGTTGTATAATGTATAGAATCTTTAATTTTGCCGGGATAATCACGTAATTTATTGATTATTGAATTTTGAATATCAGTTGATGCTAGGGTTTCTGTTGGATTGTTACGGATTAGTGAGATCGCTTCATTTACACACATACGATTCATGTCTGGATTATCGTGATCTTCTGGTGGGATCAAATGAACATTGCCCTCAAAGAAATACACCTGAAATCAATATATCCACTATTATTAGATAAATCTATTAATATTTGAAAATCAGTTGAAATTACTCGATTTTCACAAATTTCAGGATTCGCCCATTTCGGTAAATAATCAGCTGATTCAATTAGAATGAATTCACCATCAGCATCATGTATACGTGCAATTAGTCCTTTAATGTCTTTAGTTAATTGACGTAGAAGAAATACCATGAACCATTCATCTTCAATGTTATCACCGAAATGTGACACACCATACAAATGTGGTGGTAAATTGTCTATAATATAATAACAACAACAACAGATCAATTAAAGTCAATTTAAAATGATTTATCTGGTTAAATCTTACCATTATTAGGAAGTAATTGATTTGTGCTTGATGTTCTTATTGTTAATTTAAATTGATCTTTATGCCATAAATAATTTTCAATGTATTTCTGTATAATGTTATTTGATTCTTTTAATAAACGATTTAATATTGTTTCTTGTTCATTATCATCTTCTGTATTAATATTTGGAAATAGAAAATATTCAACAAAATCATCTTCACGAATCGTTTCAAGAACGTTATGACTGTTTGCCATCGTTATTTCAAATGATGGCAAAAATTACAAATACAAATGTAATTTATGACAAGTAGTGCACATGACAGATAATAGATTGAGGTTATAATTAAATGCAAGCACTAAATGTAGCTGTCTTTGTTAAATTATTAGTCATTAAACTATTTTAAGTAATTTTAGAAATAAATTAAATTATCTGTAATTACTGCAACTGATTAATAATTGAATATATGTCAGTAGATGGCTTTTTCAAGTTGCAAAATAATCCGGAAAATTCTTGTATGGCATGACTTTGCGCTACAATTATCGTTGACATCCTGACGCGAATCAAAGGGCGTGTTTTATAAATCCATTACCTGTTCAAGCAGAATCCGCTCAAACGCTCTAGACAGACGTTCGAGTACATAACAGCCATTATGGAATTTAGTTTGAGCGCTTTCAACACATTTGCGCATGATTCTGATGTGACTATTTCCAATTTTTGTGTTTGCACCCACTAAGATTTATAAAACGCTCGAGACAACTGTGCGAGTATTTATAAAACGCACCCAAATTATTGACTGATAATACAATGCTGCCAACACCACATCAATAAACCCTACATCGTAGCCAGCTGTACCAACAGTAATTACGAAAATTACTAGTTTTGACGTCTGTTTTTTTTTTGTTGTCAATTTGACAAGTGAGTTGTCATCGTCGTCATCGGTATTACAAAAAAAAGGGGGTTACAAGAAAATAATTGGCAATGGGGACTGTTTTTAATCAATTTTTCCATAGATGAATTATCCAATAATTTTATCAATAAAAAAGAAAACACCAAAGAAATAAAAAAAAACAAACAGAAAACTCAATGTATTAATTAACAAGAAATTTTTAAATAGTTAATTCTTAGATAGTGAAAAGTAATTCAATATGAAAAAATTATTTTCGAAAATTGAAACACGAATTGACAATTCCGCTAGAGAAGGAACTAGTTATATTGGAAAAGTATTTACTGTTGGCCGGCAAACAGTAACGGTGGAAGAGATTTTAGCTGAAGGTATGTCGACGGTTTTTTTTTTTTCAATAAAATTGATTATTATCTCAATTTGGAACATTGTAGGTGGTTTTGCGATCGTTTATCTAGTTAGGGGCGGTAGTGGAACTCGATATGCTCTCAAACGAATGTATGTTAATAATGAACAAGATCTCAATGTAGCTAAACGTGAAATACAAATAGCTGTAAGTTTCTAAAAAAGAAAAAAGAATCAAATTTTATGAGAAGGAATTTTAATTTTTTTAATTTTGAAAAAAATCGAAATTTTAGAGCAGTTTAAGTGGCCACAAAAATATTATTGGTTATATTGATTCTAGTTTAAATGCAATGGGTAATGGTGTATATGAAATATTATTATTAATGCCTTATTGTCAAGAGAATGTATTAAGTTTGATGAAACAGCGTGGTAAAGCAACATTTACCGAACATGAAATTTTGACAATTTTTTGTGATACATGTGAAGCTGTTTCGCGTTTACATCATTGTAAAACACCTATAATACATCGTGATTTAAAAGTAGAAAATATATTAGTTAATGAGAATGGTAATTATGTTATATGTGATTTTGGTTCGGCAACAGCTAGATTCATGAATCCAGCTGAAAAGGGTGTTGCCAATGTTGAGGAGGAAATTAAAAAATATACAACATTAAGTTATCGTGCACCAGAAATGGTTGATATGTATTCAGGGAAAGCAATCACTACTAAATCTGATATTTGGGTAAGTCTTTCTCATTTATTTAGGTATTGAGTTTTAGTTTTTTTTGACAAAAAATTGTTAAAATTTCCAGGCATTAGGCTGTTTATTGTATAGATTATGTTTTTTCACTTTACCATTTGGTGAAAGCGCTCTAGCTATTCAAAGTGGTAATTTTAGCATTCCAGATAGTTCTAGATATTCGAAAGGATTACATCAGTTAATACGTATGTTTTATGTTTTTTCCAATAATAATTATGTAGGTACTTTAAATCAATACCACTAACTAATTGATTTTATTAGGTTATATGTTAGAAACTGATCCTGATAAGAGGCCTGATATATTCCAAGTCAGTTGCGTGGCGTTCCAATTAATTGGTAAAGAGAATCCTGTTAAAAATTTAATGGTAATTCTTTCGCGTTAAAAATAGTAAGTGGAAATCGATTAATTTTTGTTGTTTCTTGTTGTTTAGAAAACACCAATCCCAAATTTAGATGAATTACCTGTACCACCATTTGAATCTGATTTAAAAAAGACCCAAGTAAAGGTTTATAATAAACCGAATACAGTTCCTGTTGTTGAAGGTACAAGTGTAATGCCACGTCAGCGACCTAAAGGCAGTTCAACAACTCCATTAAATTTAAATAATATTCCATTAACATTAAGTCCTAGTCCTACAACAAGTAAAAAATCGCAAAGTCCAATTTGTCATTCCAATCAACAACAACAACAACAACAACAACAACAACAGTCAAATCCTACAACAACAACAACAACATTTCCACAAACGAATTTTTCACCAACACCCGAATTCCAACAAGATCCTTTATTTTTCCCTGAGTCACAACAACAGCAACAACCAGAAGAGGAACCAAAATCATTAACACCAAATCAACAGCAATATGATTCATTATTCCAATCGTCTGTTTATCCTGATCCATTCCGAGATGATAGTAGTTCGTTAACAGGTCCTGATATTAGTCGTAGTAATCAAACATCAGATAGTTCCGGTGATAATCCATTATTTCGTGATTTGTCTGAAGCAAAAGTTATTGAAAATGAAACGACTGGTAGTGGTAGTTATCTGGTTACATCAATTACACCACCATCAACACCTACGTTGGCATTACCAAAAGGCCATCGACGTAATATGAGCGATACAACAGCTTTTAATAAGTACGTTAAAATTTAATTAATATTCTCTCTCGATTTAATGGATTCGAATTTTTCATTAAATATCTCTTGGCTTATGAATGGATTTGTATTTTTTTTTTTTTTGTTTGTTGTTGATGCTAGTGTGGGCGTACTTTAATGGAATAATTTTACAGCTTTGCTTATTCAATAACATTTTTTTCCTGTTTTCATTGAGCCTCTTCAGATTCAAACAAAATTGATAAGATAGAAGTTCAATGTATCGAAACCGTTTCCGGATGAAAACAATGTGTCCGGAAACTCGGATTAATTTGAAAATTCCATTGATTTGTTTGTTTGAATTGTTGTTAATCGATTTACGTTGGTTTCGACTCGTATTTATCTTATCAATTTTACTTATTGTTAGTCCATTAAATCGAGTCATTGTTGTATTCGAAATAGGTTTTTAATTGTGAAATAAAACTATTTTAAGGATTTTTGCATCGGAGACGTCCCATTTTTTGGCGCCATACGAATCATCAATGAAACAACGTACAAATGATTCATCATCACCACCAATCCAAACTGATATGATGAAATGTCAGTCGATGCGTCCAGGTACATCAGCATCAACAGCTGATGTTACACATCCGATTGGTCCAGATAGTCGATCATTATCAGCTGATGTAGCTGATTGGAATCCATTTGAAGAAGATACACCATTCAGTCATATGAGTGAAGATCATATATTTGGTGAAGAATTCGATCGTTTACGTCGTGATAGTCAAAGCAGTATTCAAGGTGTTAAATCAAGAGAAAGTCTAGTTATGTCTGTTGCAGAGGATCCATTCGGCTGTGCACCGTTTAGTCTTCCAATACGTTCACGGGACAAAATCAATAAAACATTGAGATCAACAGATAATCAAACACAACTTTAGTCATTATAATTATTAATTATTATTATTATTATTATTATTATTATTGTAATTTGAATGTGTTGATATTTATCGATCGCCCTTATCTCTCTCTAATAATTTATAAGAACAAGAAGTAGTTGTCGCTTTAAAGTTTCGACCTGAAAATTGTTAATAAATGATAAATATTTAGCAAAAAGACACTAAAAAAATATCAATGTTTTTTCGTATTCTCGCAAATTTCTCTCAAGTTACAGTCACACATCTGCTTTTTATTAATTTTATTTAAACAAACAAAACAAAACTATCAAACCCAGATTATATATTTTTATGTTTTAAGAATAAATATACATAGATATGTAACATATAAGTATAATCGTGTTAAATAAAAAATACTAGTGGTTTTCAATATTATTGTTTTAATCATTAATTCATTATACGATTACCATGACTTTAAATATTGTCATATTTGAAAATTTCAAAAAAATTCCAGTTATATCTTTCTTATTAATGGCAAAAGCGTGCCATAATTGTGAAGCCAAATGTGGTAAAAATAGAATTTTACCGGAATTACAACGTAAACTTGACGATGGATTCAATAAACTTTCAATTTCAAATTCACAATCACTTTTAAAAAAATATCTAACAAAACCCATTTATGATCAATTGA
This sequence comes from Iselma pallidipennis, assembly GCA_037464855.1. Classification (NCBI taxonomy): domain Eukaryota; kingdom Metazoa; phylum Arthropoda; class Insecta; order Coleoptera; family Meloidae; genus Iselma; species Iselma pallidipennis. Next base: position 88,419 of record JAZBHA010000065.1, on the reverse strand, counting down.
AAAATAGAAAAACTAAATACGGTTCAACATTATTGGATTGTATACAGTCTGGTTTAGAGAATTTCGATTCTGGTATAGGAATCTATGCACCTGATCCAGATGCTTATACCGTATTTGCCGACATTTTTGATCCAATCATTGAAGATTATCATGGTGGTTTCAAAAAAACCGACCATCACCCACCTAGCAATTGGGGTGATGTGGAAACATTGACCAATGTTGATCCTGGTGGTAAATATGTCGTTTCAACACGGATACGATGCGGTCGTTCATTAGATGGGTTTCCATTTAATCCATGTTTAACTGAAGTTCAATATAAACAGATCGAGAAGATTGTTTCAAGTAGTTTAATGGCGACGACTAGTAATGATTTGAAGGGAAAATACTATCCGTTGGAAAATCTATCGACAACCGATCGACAACAATTGATCGATGATCATTTCCTGTTTAAAGAAGGCGATCGGTTCTTGCAAAGTGCAAATGCTTGTCGTTTCTGGCCGAAAGGACGTGGTATCTTCCATAATGCTAGTAAAACATTCCTAGTATGGATCAATGAAGAGGATCATATTCGAATTATTTCGATGCAAACTGGTGGCAATGTCCAGCAAGTTTATCAACGATTAATTTGTGCTGTTAGTGAAATTGGTGGAAAGATGAATTTTTCTAGAAATGATCGTTTTGGTTTTTTAACATTCTGTCCAACAAATCTTGGTACAACAATACGTGCCTCTGTACATATTAAATTACCGAAATTATCTAACGATAAAAATAGATTCGAACAAATCGCAAAACAATACAATCTACAGATTAGAGGTACTTCAGGTGAACATACAGACGCTAAAGGTGGTATTTATGATATTTCAAATAAACGTAGATTAGGTCTTACTGAATACCAGGCTGTTAAAGAGATGCACGATGGTATTTTAGAAATGATTAAATTAGAGGAATCGATGTGAAATGTTGTTGGAGTTATTTAATTTTTGCCTCGACAAGTCGATGAAATTTTCACGAAATTAAATCATCGATTAATAATTATTATCAACCGTTCAAATTTTCCCAATGACAAATTGAAAAATTTCATGTACCTAATAGAATGTGAACATATTATATGTACATACCTACATGTGATATGTGTACATGTAGGTGGATCAACATCAGCAAAAAAATCACCCTACGTCTTTTAGGCGCAGTGATGGATGATGACGGTGATGACTATTACGTTTTTCTTCCACCAAACCACCCCTAACATTACCAGAACTCTGTCGTTTTTATTTCCTCTTTTCGTCGTTTACATTTGATAAAACCATCCATTTGGAATGGTATTGTTCTAAATTTGAAATTAATAAAAATAAATTGTTTATTGAACGAAATCAATCTTAAAGATTTTATTATAAAGTTCAAGTACCTTTAAACAATATATTATTTATGTATAATACAATAGAATACAAGACAATTCTTTGATAAAATCAGTAAAAAGATGCTTCTTATCCTGTTATTGGATTTTGTTAATAATATTGAATTAGAGCACAATTGCAAGGCCAGTTGATAAGGGCCCACTTGAACTAATAATATTAAATGTTTTTTATTATTTCTTGCTTTTTTCTTTTAGAGAAATTTATGGAAAAAAACATATACATACTACCTACTTATTATTATGTTGTCTGAATACAAACAATCGCTTTTATACAAACATTTAAAATATTTACAGAAAACCATCAATAAATCATTATGATTAATGTATTCGATTTGATACTACTACCATGTTACTTTATGTATTCAGGACAAATCAAGAAAATGCCAATAATCCTTGTATTATCATTTTCTCCTTTACGTATCGTCAATCTATCCTAAAATTCGCACTTATTGTTAGAACAACATCAATTTTAAACTTTACCCTGTAACGTCTTGATTGTAGAATGAGTTTATTTTTTACTGCAAGTCAAAGTAGCAAGTTCAAAAAAAGACAAAAAACAGAAGCAGATAATGCTTTCTGGAGACCTGGAGTGAACCACAGTTTGGGTGCCCTATCAGAAAAGAACTATAAACAACTAAAAAAAAAATCGGGCACCTTGGGGGCAAATACCCCCATTACCTTATAATTAACAATAAAAACAAAGTAGTAGTAGAGGTTTTTGGGGGATTGGAGCGCCACTAGCACCAAATACGATCCGCTTCTGTATAAAAGACTTTAAACATACATGAATTTTGAAAATTTCCATTAATAACGCGTAAATGAGTAGAAATCTACAAAATTAACAATCAAAGGCTCATTTTATCGTCTTAAATTGAATTTAAGACAATGTACCTAATATTAAAGAGTTTCATTAGCTACACAAATTTTCAACAATTAATTGTTAATTTCCTTTCTTTTTTTATTAAACCCGATTTAAATATTAGTTTTTTTATAGACGTGTAACTTTCATTTAAATGGTGACAGCAAAAAATTAGGTAACTCTTGTGCTAAATCTATTAAATGATATTCTGAGCTATATAGGACCATTTTTATGGTTGTTAGGGATCATCAAATGTTATCCTTTTTTGAAGAACTGGTAGTTTATTTTCTGTTTTATTTTATTTCTACTTTTCTAGGCTTTTAACGCGCTATAAAAACCTTGATTAGGATGAAGTTCCACAATACTAGCAAAACAACAACTACAAGCTACAAAAACAAATACTATTTGTTCTTTTACGATATTCCGGGCATTAGTTTCCAAAGTTTTTGGAAGATTCAATGAAATTTTGTATACAATCATTCCTTCCACCAAATGTGTTAAAAAATATTAGAAAACTACGACTGTCAATTGTAAGTATAGTACTCTACAGGAAGAGAAATTTAATCTTTCTGTAATTATGACTTGAAAGTCACAAAATCTGGCTCTTTATAATTTACCATCCCCACATCGACAAGTTTTTCCTCGCTCCAATGTTTCTCAACCAACTGTCTGCTCTTTAGTTGTCTCTTTCACCCTTTCTCGGTTATTAAGTTTCTAATCCATGAACTTATAATTATTGTAAGCAACACCTCAAAGGTGTTCCATATCAATTTACACAAAATTCTTGTGAAATTTACCCAAAAAATCTGTCCCTGAACTCTTTATTACATCACACTCAACTCTTGACCATTTTTGAATACGAACTTTTCAACTTTCTGTTCGATAATTTTGAATAGAATTTGCGTTGAACCTGGAAAAGCTAATTTTCTAACTACAATAAGAAATTCAGAAGTTGAGGAGACGATTTTGAGGACAAACTCTATCAGAAAAAACAATATTTTAGAAAAAATCAATTGATACAATGCTATCAGTGCGATAATCAACAGAATTTTTGTTAAATCACTGCCATATCTGTTCTATAACAATTAAATCTAACAAATTATACCCCACTTTTCGTATAGCTAACATTACCATATAAATATAAACGTAAATTAAAAAAGATTTTGAGTTACAATTTCAACATGAAGATCTTAACACGTCTAGCAATAATTCTAACAGTTTTTCATTTAAACAATTGTGAAAAAGTACGTTACGATAATTATCAAGTATATCGTGTCACACCACATAATGAAGAAACTGTTAAAACTCTTCGCCAGCTTGAACACACTTCTGATAGTTACAGTTTCTGGAGTCCAGTATTAGGAACTGGACATGATGTTGATATTATGGTATCACCTGAATCTAAAATACAATTTCAACAATTCATCAATAGATTCAAATTGAATTCAACAATTTTCATCGATAATGTGCAAGATTTAATTGATAATGAACAACCGAAAAGTAGAAGTTTGAGATTTGATTGGACTGATTATAAAACTTTGGATGAGGTAGATGTTAAA
>JAZBHA010000065.1:55294-70098 GCA_037464855.1 Iselma pallidipennis | reverse complement strand
CCCAACTAGATTCTCAATCTAATTATTTGAAGGCATTTCCGGTCGGATGTTTGCCTCATCAACACCTTTCCACATTTACAATTAAATTAAAGAGACACAGGCTTAAGATGGATAGATTTAGAAAATGAGAGAGAGAGAGAGTGATTTCCTGGACGTAGCAGTGACCCATGAAGGAAATTATTTTCATTAGAATTGCAGGAATAGATGTTCTCTTTTTTTTCTCTTCCACAGTTTTAGTTCGATTTACTAGGGTATATCGAAACTTTCATCGACATTAATTTCGTTCTTAGAACAAAAATACCCCCAGAGAGACTTTATATTGTAAACAAAATTCAAATTGACTGCCTTTTTTCTCTGTTGTATGTTTAAGGGGTCGTTGTATTGTTATTATCATGAAATTTAGGTCACGAATAAAATACAGTCCAATAGATAGAATGAGATGAACTGATAAAATTGAGGTCTTAATCGGTTTCTAGTAATGGATACAATTAGAGAAGAAGATCAGAATAAGGGTGGTGGGTTTGTTTGGTTTTGAAACGATCGTCTTCTTTAAATTTAATTGGACTTAATTAACTTCTATTGAAGAGGTGAGGTTTTTGGCGGAAAACTTCCGCACTTGATCGGACTGATGATAAATTAATTAAAATTCGCAACATGGAGATGGTTAGCAAATGAAATATTATTATAAAATCTAATTGAATATTTTATGGAAATATTCAACATGGTTTAGAAAATCAGGACAAAATTTTCATATACGATAATATTACGTTCCTTTCATGCCATTTTAATTCATAAGTCTGAGAATATGAGAATGTACTTACAATTAGAATTGCATTCTACATAAATCGATATAGTTATGTGTAGTTATTTAGCACGAATTTGTATTAACTACAGTTCACCAATATTTGAATATTGGATCATATTTCCTTTCATCTGCTATTATTATTATTATTAAACGATTCGCTATATTGAAATATTAGGTATACAATAGAGAAAATCAGACTGAAGTATCCAACAAAAGGTATAACAAGACGCTGTTTGTTGAGAAAAGATTCAATTCGGAATCTTATTTGTATACAAGAATCTTGCCGATTTCTATGAATGAACAGTGAACTGAAAAATATCAAAGCTTCTAGTAAAAGTTTCATAAAAATCTATTAAAATTTATTTGTATGGCTTGAAGTCGCTTCAAAATTCTCCTAATTTACAAAAAAATTGGTATCCTTTCTTTCTGTGTATATTTTATCTACCCTATAAAATTTAAAAAATCCGTGAGCAAAATAGCGAATTAATATGCACAATTAGTAAGTCTGAAGGCGTACGTTGCCGGGATCTAAGAATAATTTCACATTTGCATTCTAAATAATGTTAATTAAAACTAAAAAAAAAGAGATCATGACAAATTTATTAATAAATATTTCTTTGATAGTGTTAGTATTTTTTCTTATCAAATATAACATTATCGTTGTAATTGATCCAAAATGTTCGAACGTAAACTCCCAAAAGGACACTGATAACAGCATTAGATTCTTTACGCTTGTCACACTAGATACACATAGACATAGACATGCACACACACAAACATATATCCAGATAGAGACACAACTGCTTTCACATAAATTTCTAACACTGCCATCAATAATAAATTCGAATTCTTTACGGTACTTTAACCCCAATATTAATCTACTTCCACGACTATCCATTTATCTTGGGCATGTTATTGTGAAAGGAAATCAATATTTTACAACAAAAAAAAACACTACAAATCGACTAGAAATCGTTGTAAAATTTCTCATTTTGCTACAGCCTGTTTTACTTTTTTCCATTTCATATCAATAATAAAATCGCAATTTTATTGGTTGCTGTTCAGTTCTCATAGCATACAAAACATATGCTTTAACATCTGCCAGATTAATCGAATGTAATCATACCAAATAGCAATAATGTTTTTTACTCCATGTTCCCATTTGATTTAATACAATGCCATTGTGGAAATTCAAGTAAAATAATCAATAAAACTGTTTTATCAAATGTATAATAATAATAAAAAACTAATAACTGATAATTATTCTAGAAATGTATTCTATTTCCGCTTTAGTTTCATGATTACTGCTAATTTTAACAATCTAGTTTCGCTATCGTAAAAATAAAACTCAATCCCTTTAACATGCCGTTAATTCAATGGAATAACAGAGAAGTTTGAAAACTTTTTCGAAAATATTATCATAAAAACCAGCACCACCACCACGCATAGAAATGGTCCTTCGATGTTAATGAGGGCCAGAATCTGTCGTTTTCCAACTTTTGTTTCACATATCGAGAGAAAATAAAACGAGAAAACAAAAGGCTTTAAAAAAATTCAACTGGGTTCGCCCGGCGCAGCCACCATTTTTACATTTATATTAAACATAGTACAGCTTTTACCATATAATCATTATTTATTCATTGGTGTTATTTCTAATATTCTACCACAGAAATTATCTGACATATTTCATTTAGCGGGTAGTTATTTTTCATATAGTGTCGAGTAAAAAACCAGAAATGATGAAGACCTGTTTTTTTTTGGTTTTTTTGAAATAGAATTGATGAGATGAATGCTTAAAGCAACGACCCATTTTCTCTTGAATGTCGTAAGTTTTATGTTAGAGAATAATTCTTTAAGACAAATTTGAAGACACTATCAAACTGAAAAATAAAACTTGAAACATTAACGGAGTAGAAGTTAGCTTCAGGATAATGCAATTGCTGGCAAGTACATCGTTCATGTATTTTACGATCATGTCCTAGATTTTTTCCCACTCTTCTCCTATCACATATTTATAACATAAAAAAAAAAAAGATTCGGGGACTTTTATAAAAAAAGACTTTCACAGATATCTATGTTTATTATATAAATAGAAATAAATCCAATAATAAATAGAAATTACTATCGTATTGATAAGTTTGATTAACTTGTATTTGTTACTAATTCACACAATTGTTTGATTGTTAAAGAGGACAACTTTCAGGCGCCACGTGCAGATATCTCCAACAATGATAGGAAGTTTTCCATAATTGTATAGTCAAGATAATTCCGAAATAATTAGAACACTTAATTGTCTATAATTGGTGAAATCTGACAATTTATATGCATTACATATAAATGAATTTCCTTATACCTACACATCCAGTAAAATTACATCAACCACATCTCAGTCTATATCCTTGTACCTTTTCATTTGCAAATGGGTTAGCATTTCAACAATTTACATATCGTAGGTACGGCTTGTTATTTTATTCTCAAATTATCACTTCAAATGGGTACAAATTTTCGTCGGGAGCATTTAATAAAATTTCCTCTATGTATGTACGTCCTATATAATACCACTAGAATGTTCAGATGGTAATTCAAGAAAAATCTCGACGAAAAATGTAGACAATTTAGAAACAATTTGTTTCTACGTCGTTTTCGGTGAAATCATAGCATAAAATTTGTCCAACCGTAAACAAAATTTAAATTTTAACAAAACTTTAAATATATACACAAGAATAAGAAGGTAAACAAAATTCAAATATCTTGGTTGATTTTTTTGTACTCATATTGTTGTTGTTGTTATTGTTTGATAAAGATGAAATTTATTGAAAGTATTCCCGAAAGACTAGAAAATCTCTATAAAACTTGTCGAAGTTAATAGAGTTTATTGAAAACAAGAAGACAGGTTTTTTTTTGTTGTTGTTAAAGAAAAAATTAATTCTGTTCGACATTAACAACATAAAACCCATAACAATATAAATTCAGTTAAGGGAGTGTTTTAATCGAATTATCTGTTGAATCAACAGGAAAGTCACAATTAAATATAGTTCGGTCGGTTGACATTACAATTACGTGATATTTAATCTAGACACGTGAACGGAAAAGTACAAAAAGATATCAAAGGGAGGGGAAATATATAAAATATACAATACACATGTAGGTATATCAAAAATGAAACAATCTGCTCTTGTTTGTTACAGACAAGCAAATTTGTGGCGACACTGTTTACAATTACGTTGGTAAAAATTATAGGTTTCATCCCAGCATAAAAACAACATTCAAATATTTTTCAAATACCCCCGGGTGGTAGAATAATATTCACATATATTTAAATTACTAACATATAGGTATAATTACGGGTATGTTTAGATTTCAATTTCACAGACTGATAATCATACCTAAAATTGTGTTTTTTCCGATTTGTTTAAAAAATTTTCACGCTTTCAACAATGGCTATTGTTAATAGGTACTGTGAATAGAATTAAAGCAAAAAAATCCAATTTCTCATTTATTATTTTAAATCTTTTTTGAATGGAAAAGTGCCAATAATAGGAAAATTTTCGAAGGTGTACAAACAAAAAAAACTTCTATCTGCTCTCTTTATAACCAATATTCTTATTGTTTCCTGTCCATTGTTCGATGTTTCTTTTGAAAATTTCAATGCTGTTGGAAGGTTTTTATCAAACGTTTGCTTTTCTAGTCGTTCAACTTAAATACTAACAAATTAAATAGAATTCGAGATTTGAAAAGAAAAACGTTCCATCGACGATTCATACAAAATTCACAATACACAATAAATATATAGAGACAAGAAAAAAAAAACACAGCAAGGAAGACGAATTGTGATGGTTTCGTTTAATATATACTTTTTAACTTGGATTGTATAAAAAGGCTTTAGAATTTGTGTTGTTAGTATGTATGTATGTATGTTATACAATATATTTTACATGAATATGATAGAATTGTGATTAATGTTCAAAGTTATATTATAACCAACTTGAATCTTCATAAAGTGCAATCCAACAACAGACAAGACAAGAAGGAAAAAGATTCGTTTTTGTGATATAAGTTTTAAGTGGAAATTCTCTCTTTACGGACTCGTTTGGACATGATCCGAGTGAAAACGTATTTCATACGTCGTGACGTAGAAACTTAATAAGTTTTTGCAGAGATAGGGATTTATTTGAGCCTAGTCAGCTTAAAGATGAAACTCTGGTTAATTTAGCTAACTATCGTCCATTAGATAGCAACCAATATTGACCAAACATTAACCGGCAAATATACATTTCAACAGGAATTGCAGGTTTTTACCATACATTTCGGGGAAAGGCGGCAAAAAAAACCTATTTAAAATTCTAATAAAATCCACAAACAGCTGCTATTATTCTTCGACATACAATTTACATAATAGAGAATTAAATACCAAACATTATTCTATGTAGTTATATTTCGCCAATTGAATTTCTGGTTTACTTTAGTATTTTGTGTTGTTTTATGTGGCGGTGGTGGTGGTATCGAGATGAGTTCATGGTGGATGTTTTTGTTTTTTAATGAAATTTTCCAACTGAATTTCAAACAAGATATGGAGACGAGATATCCGGCATAAGCATGAGGTTTCAATTCAGGACACATGCTCCGATACGTGTAAAATATACGTGTGTGCAGTTGTCAAGTTTGAAAAATTCGAGCTTTTACACCCAAGTTTTTGCCTCGTTCAACTCCCTTCACTGTACAGATTTCGGTCTTTATCCGGTCTATTCCGGTTGACCATTTTGTTTGTTCAAGTTCGTAGTGATGGTGTCTGAATAGGGAAACTAAGGAAAACAACAACGTGACAAACGTTATATCCGTCCCCATTTCTCATCAACAAATTTATTAAATTAAATTTGTTTATGCATGAAGATGTGTTGGTTGTGGAAATGCTAAATGTAATATTTTATTTCTTAATCAAAAATCGTCGCAATTTCTTTAAGAAAATCACAGCTGAAATTGCCCCGGAAAATCCCTCGCTAACTGCCAGTCGTTAATTTATTGTTGGTTTTCTCCCATAATGGCAAGCTAAGCGCCATATTTTTATATTAACGGTGTTTTGTTGGAACATTAAAACGATAAATTTGGTTGTGCGCCTTGAGACTTTTACCTAATTGAAAATTTCTGTATTATGTAACGACGACACCATTAAATATTTCCCACCATGAACTAGTATTTATGAACTTGAAAAAAATGTCTGGTTTTTCTTTGGTTCACTTCATCACAGATTTTAACCAACAAACCAAAAAAAATCCAATGAAACCTTTGGAAAATTGCTAGAACACAATTTAGTTTGTTTTCTGTTTGTTCATCGAAGTTGTGGTATTAACCCACCACCTCCTTGTCCTCTTCTACCTTTCTCACAGTCTCCATCTTTTTTTCCATCAATTTAAATGGTGGAAAAAATCAAAGAGAAAATGCAAAAAGGTAGGAGATGTGCAAGGATAACGGGCTTGTTGAGTGAAAAAATCCAAACTCATTCTGCACAGGTATTATATAATAAGAATGAAATAGAAAACGTCAAAGTAAAGAAATAATTTACAACGGTCCATCTACTTGAAATGCCAACATCATTCGATCTCTTTGATATGTGAAGAGGACGACATGGCACACGCACGAGAAACCATCAAATTAAATTTTCACTACAAGAAATCGACCGATCGAATTAAAGAATCAGAGTATGTTTTAGCTGGCCTTTTTTGTGTTATTGGTATCGTCGTGGTCGTCGTCTTCGTCGTTGTCGTTTCCTCCACACACGCTACACATTTTATTTCAAACTTTTTCTTTCCAGCTTTGAAACTATCGAGACAATATCGAAACGAATCGAACAGGACGATTTTTTTTCTGCTTACAATGCATTGTTGTAGGAATTTTCAAACAATTTTCTCCAATTTTACTTGAGACTTTCTTATATTTATGTATATATAATATATAGATATGAGAAAACGTTCATTGAGTTTGGAAGTTTATTGATTTTTGTATAGGGATAGGATATTTTTGACAATATAAAATATAGTACCAAATAGGAATTTTGCCGCTTATTAATACATCTCTTGGGTTAGAATCACGTAACCGTAGGTATAAAAATACATTAACGAGAAGATTTCATTTATATGGGTGTGAAAATCTATTAGAAACCTAATTCATCAATCATGTCACTCGGATTACGTAAGGATTATCTAGTTACAATCGTAAGTCGCCAGCAGATTTACCAAGATTTTCAATTACAAAAGACACTAAATTGTCGTCATAAGTATGTCGAGTTCTTCATTTTGCATCGAATGTTATTGTCAGCAGGAAAGGCGAAAGACCATCGCCACTACATCTGTAACTCAAAATCCGAAAGCAGGAAACAGAAAAAAATAGAACATCGTACATGTACTACGACATATAATAAATGCTTTACTAAGAAATTATAATTTCAACAAACAGTAGAGGATCTAACTTGGTAAAAAACCTGACATTTTCAGGATTGTTCTATTTACATTACTGAAACTGAAAAACAGTGCAAGATTAAAAACAAACATGAAAAATTATCACTTTTTATAAATGAAACAGTTTTTGCTATATTTTTTGTACGAAATTATTCCTGATGATAAAGGTTTCTCTTCTATTTCATTACAGCTATTTGAGAACTTTGTAAAAGAAGGGCTTTATGAAAAAAATATGCAAAAAATTTCAATATGATCCATCGGTCTTTGTTATATTTCTCTCAATTTTTCAAAAATTCATTCCCGTTTCTCTTTGTCCACCAAACCATTTTTTTTTCCATAACATATATAAAAGAAAAATATGAGCTATATTGTACAGGATTAAACACTAACTTACTATAGCACCTGTCTCTTATTAATTCCAAATCTTATAATCAATTTTTAAGACTCAAATGTATCTAGTTATAAAGGATCTTTTTTTGTATATCTTTTCTTCTGTAAAGAATAAAATTTGACACCCGTAACGTGAAGACGTTCTGTTTTTAGCCTGATTGTATAGGGTTGACAAGCTTAATCTACCGGTAACACCCGTATCAAATGGTAAATACAGCCTCTGACACTGTTACACAACGCCCTATAAATCCATATCCATTTCACAGGAGTTCATAATTAGACTGTTATTGGTAAATATTAATCATAGTTGAAACGATTTAGATGAGAATTAATGTAGGCCATAGATGTCAAGTTATGGTAAGTATATAAGACTGGTATTGAGGGTAATTACATCCCACGTTGCTCAGTTTTTTTTCTCTCGTCGGCAAAAAGTAAAAGAAAAAAAACGAGAGAACAATAAAATTCCTCAACAATAGGGTTCAGAGTTTAGGTTGTAGCTATAATTAAACCACCTACTACAACATACAGATAATGTTTTCTGAATTTTGTATTATAAAGTTTCAAAGTTTGTAAAGATAAAAAATCCCGGAAAGAGATCGGTTGTTTACCGATTTGGAGAAGAAGGAAAAAATCCAGGAAATCTAAATAAAAGTTTGGTTTTCTTCTAGATTAAGTAAATGTTTGTGTGAGTGTGTTTGTCAGCCTACTTTCTTTTAGTGCTTTAATCGATATCATCTTCAACTTGCAAGTTTAAAATATGTAATTTGCAGATTTAAATAATAATTTTTAAAACTAGTTTCTATATGATTGATCGATCTTTTGTTCTGTCAGCAAATAATAATTTTAGTAGAACAGACAATCAAATGCAATTTTCTGTTGCAGGCGCCAATAAATCACCAACCAACTATCCACCCTCACGACTACAACAACAACAGCAGCCATAACAACGTTGACGTGATGCTAGTTGGTGTTGAGTAGTTGTGTGTGTGTATGTGTGTTTGTGTGTGTATATATATATATATATAGTACCTATATCTATGTATGGGTGTATGTGTAAGAGAAAAACGTGTTGATAAATGATCAGGATGTCGTTGCTCTATTCGAGCGAATCACCTAGTCCTGTGACATTATGTTCAAATGGCAGTTCAATGGATTGTTCACCATGTTTATGGACAAACTCATCAATACCATCACCAATGCAAACCATACCATTATCAGAAGATCCACGTATCGAAATTTTAAGACGTTATTCGTACGGTATCGCTTTACCATCAATTTGCCTATTGGGCATTATTGGTAATATATTCAATTTGATTGTACTGACAAGAAGAAATATGAGAGGAACAGCTTATATCTATATGCGTGGTAAGTTGACTGATTATTATTATTTTATCCCGATATTCACATTTTATATTTTCACACTACGTCTATCTTTGATATCTATATTGACGATTTACCAGCGCAAACATCTTTAGAATGTTCTGAAAACAACAACAACAAGAGGATACATAAAAGTTGTATGTTGTATGTACATTACAAGTTGGAAAATATGCATTGTCTTAACTAAATTGAATTGGCAATGTATCAGTTTGTTAGGAACTTTTCTCCAAAACAACAACAACATTTTATGATTGATGATGATAAATTCAAACATATTAGAACATGATATTCTTCACTTTTAATCTTCTATTACCAGATAGATTGAATCCAAGTTAAATAATCAGCATGTAATAGTAACTAATAGTCGTGGAGCTTAGTTTGATAGCTGTCTATACAAAGTACTGTAAATAAGCTGTTCTTGGTCTATTGCACTAATTTCTAATCAACGTAGGCTATCTACAAATACTCTATATAACATCAAAAGTAGACCTCAAATTAGAAACCGTTATAAAGAGCTATCCCACTAATAGGCATAAATAATTGATATGACAAGAAAATTTTCAACGAAAACATCATATTTTAGATAATTAAACATCAATTTATAGGGGAGAGTTTGAATCGAATAGCTGTGATTTTATGAGTAAATGTTGCAATAATTTCAACCAAAAAATAATAAAAACTTATCACTAGAAATTAATGTCTACTAGTAAGCTTCTGTGAAAGAATTATTGTCAATGTTTGAATCTTCTGTATTTTATACCGTAAATGACATTATCCAGAACGCTACATCAAGATAATATACGATTTCAGACAGACCGGAAAAAGAAATGATAACTCTAAACATATCAAGTTGAGAACAGTATGTTAAGTTAAAACTATACACAACATGTCGTTTTTCTTTTGGCGATACGATCCTATAGAGACTCTTTCAGTTCAAATATAAATGATAACACAATATCAGATAAATTTTGTTGGACGATTAGGGTTTTTGTGGACCCATCCAACTGGCAGTTCTAACAGTTGCGATAAATTTTTAAGTTGAAGTCGAGATGAATCGATTTTCGTTTAGATATTGTTAAAAGTTTATTAAGACAAACTCAGATCTTTTCCGAAGGAAGAGCAACTGTTCAAGAGAAATCAAAAAATTAACAGATAATGTGGGAGAGATTTACGAATTATTAAAGAGATAGAAACCATACCTTCCGGACCACTTTCCGTTTTCTCGTTCTACGAATTTTTATCATTTCGATTTAGTAAATGGGGAAACAAGCTTGATTTTTGCTTTATTGATCAAATTTACAAAGAAAAAAAAACGAGGATTTCAGTAAAATTGACTCAGTTTTATAGGAGGCTCCCGTTTGAGTAGCAAAAAATTTCAGATTTCAAAATTATTGTATACCATGTCATAGAATACAATCAGGTATCTTAGACTATAGTATATCTGAAAGATAAAGAAAGCAATATCCTTTTCAGTGTAATAGAGGTGAAGTTAGTGGTGTTATAAGGAGGGTCCGGAATTTAGTCCTTTAAAAGATAAAACCCCTACTTGTGCCAACGAATCCACAACAACGAAAACATAAATTTCTGAGTGAGTGTAGAAAAAACGACCCAAAAGTTCAAGAACAGGATCTTTTTACCTGAAGACAAAAAAAAACGCCTAAACGGCTAGACCTTCATTACAATTCACTGTAGAACCATTAATTCCCCTTTTTTTTGCTACACTATGTCTCTTTTGAGTAATGAATTTCCATCATATTGTAAAATAATTAATTATTGAAGGTTTCGAAATTATATAATTTGTTGTGTTCACCATCGATAGGCTAAAAACCAATCACAACCTGTAGGTGAATACCACCTAATCAATACTATCGTGAAACGTGAAAGGCAATAATGAGAGTAGGTGGCGATGAATACGAAAATGAATTGCGTTTGTATCTAAATGAATAAAAAATCCTCATTTTAAAGAGTCTCCAATTAAACGGTGGCTTTTTTCGGGTAGTACCTAAACCCGGTACAAATCCCGAAATTTCATTACCCAAAAAAACGGATGCTTACAGTATTGCAGTCATCTACAGATGGATATGAAGAAAAACAAAAATAATTGGCCAACATCCAGTTGAGAGGATGTCTAAAATTGATTAAATCTCAACCATCACCAGCACACCATTTTGTAATACAACCGAGAAGAATACATTGTTTAGAAGGACATTACGTGCCGGAAAGCATTAATGCCAGACGCACACGTTTTTTTTTTGTTCCTGTATTGTTATAAATATGACCGCACTGCCAACATCAACCCCCTTAAACCACCTGCTTGTCTAATGTATCGTTTTATTATACTGACACTCGCATTTATTCAACATCGTTACCATTTACAACCAATTAAAGAGTGACCAAAAAAAAATTTTGTTTTAACTAAAAAAAAACGAGAAATCCAAAAATTCCAGTTTTGTTTCTTTTTTCGTTTACGTTATTCAAGTTAATCTAGTTCGTCTTTGGTTAAGTGGCTAGTCCATTAAGACTAGTTGTTTCCGGACTCTATTCTATTATTGTAACAATTTCCTTAATAATGACTTTTCCAGATTAATCCTAATATTTGTAACACTAACAATAAAATCAATCAATTATTTCAACAATTACGAGACAGAAAGAACAGAAATAATTTACATGAGGCAAATTTTAGCTTTTAATATTTATTAATTCCAACTTATTTGTAGTACTTACTGTAGATTTTGATTCTGACCAATTAGTTTAGCACGTTTCCTAGTGAATAATTTATTTTCCGCCTTTCATCAACCACTGAAAGCTGTAAATTGGGTATAACCACATTTACTTAGTTCTCCTAAATAATTTGATTATTTTTCACAACAATTATTTTATGCATTGAAACATTTTCGTTGATTAATTTAAATCTTAACAGACTGAACTTTTTATATAATCAATTGTACGTAAAATTTAATAAAAAATCGACAAATTGTCTTCTTTCTTATTTTCCTAAAGATTTCCATTTCTATCATCACCTATATTCTAACATTTTTCTTGTCCTGGTTGAACTATAATTTGTCTTCTTCTATTCAATCGTTTCCTTTTACGCCAATTTTCTCTGTTCGCTACGTTTTTCAGACGATTCTCAGGTGAAATTTATCAAGTTCGCCTCTCTTCAGGAGAATTCTTTAACAATATTATCGCAAACTAAAAACAATTTTACAAACAAAATCCCTTTTACAAGAGTAGACTTGTAACGAAACCTTTCAGGATTGATTATGACTGTTAAAAGTTAAAGGAAAATATTCAATTTGAAAAAGATGACCAAGATAGAAATCGTATTTTTATCGGTCCGTTGCCGGGATTGACCAATTTTGTTCAATTTAGTTGAATTTCCAGCACGGAACCAATGCGAAGAAAGAAACAGAGAAAACATCAAATCAATAAAGATTTAGGTTTAAAAATATAAAACAACAAAGTTTAACAAAGCCAAGTAAAGGAGAGAAAAAAATCAAATCTAAGAGTAGATATACTAGCCTGCAATTTTCAATCTGTATTCGTCGCAGTCGTGAAAATCCTAATAATAAAGCTCCCTGTAAAGCTGAAATACGGTGTTTGTCTACGTCTGGATGGGGAGGTAATTGCAGTCTGGTTGCATCAGGTGTGTATTGAAATCAATAAAACCGGGATAGGTCAGGAATTGTGACAGGATTTCGTAAGAGAACCCGATTTTTCCTGGACAATCGAAAAACATCTTTATAAATTCAACAATTTTTTTTAATTACCCTAGTTACTCTTCTACACATTTAATCAACACGTTTGCATTTAGACAGGAATTTATAGTTATTAAAGTTGTTGTTGATAAAAGGCAGCCACTTGAACAAACTTACACACGCCCTATATCTAAGTTGAAACTATCGTATTTCCTTCGTCCTTCCTAAAGCCTTTTGTGCTTAGATGTGCTATGTGCAAGGAAATTCCAAGCAAGTTCCAGTGATTTAATCCTAGGGTTTAATCGTAAAACAAAATGGACTAGAATAGGGAAACGTAAAAAATAAATAAAACAAACAAATACTATTGAACCTAGTAAATAGTTAATAATTCATTCTTTTTAACTTCCTGTAAATAATTACAAAAGAAAAACCTGTTAAATGTTTATCTAAAAATAACATAAATATGGTGTTATAACTAACATTAAACATTCTACAAAACACATTTCCCTGATGTATAATTTTTTTTTGTAAGGATAACAAAATTGATCAATCAAATAGCAACTACATGAATATTTGAAAAGGAAATAAATTGAATTTATAGTCACCGTCTAATATGAAAACAGCTTTCTAACATTTTTTTTTATTGTAATAGTATTTGAGAATTGCTACTTAAAAATTCAATATTTTACAAAATATTCCATTTATTCAAATGATGTCATACAGAAATACTTTAATGCTTTTCAGTATGAAGCTCATATTTCTCTATATAATGCGCACCAAGTGAATTTCAAGATATATAAAAAGAAGTCATATGTGAATATAACGATAAAGTCATATTTGCGTATAATAAAATCAACACGAACAAAAATATCGTGTTATTGTTATCACTAAAATATCGAAATTTTGTTTTTCTACGTAGGGGAGATCCGCTATGAAACGGACATTTAGATTTGATTGATTAGAAAAATGAATATTATAGGTTTATTAAAATAAAACTATTAGAATATAAAAGATTAACTGATGTACTATTAGTGTACAAATCTCTAATATTTTAGATAGATCACATTACGAACTATCAGGCGTTTTTAAAAAAAAGAATATGTCTGTTTCATAGCATCGAGGCTTAGAAACGGACAGACAGGTTTATGAAAAGGACTATGTATAATAACAAGCTAAATACACATAATTAGATAGATTTCGAAGCAGTATGTATTTTTTAAATGAAATTAATAATACTTATTGTGACCATTTATTGCAAACTGAGCACTTGACCCAGTCTATAGTGCTTAAGTTATATTCACCATGGCAAACCACACACTTTTCTTCATTCTCCGAGATATTCTCTTTGTTGTCTTCTGTTTTTTCTGTAATTTTTGTTTTTTTCCCTTTTCCTTTTCCCTTTGACTTAATTTTTACATCTTTATCTTTATTATTAATACTTTCCACTTCTTCGATGATATCTTCACCGATAAAAGGACGTCCTTTTCAATGCGCCGCTGGATGTCCACTTCTAAGCACTGGCCATTTTTGTTTTAAGTTCGCCAATACCAAAAACAACAACAAAATATTTAATAGGTATCTAGGGCATTTGTTTCTATTTAATATGGTACAAAACATTATGTGATCAAAACGTAATAATTTGTAACAACCTACCGTAGCTTTTATTCGATATTTTCTTCAATATTTTACTATTTACTATCGAAAACTTCGTTGACATATGGCACACGTGTCGTCACTCAGATTCAACTGTCAATGACGTGGCACGACGTGTACCTGTAATAGTGTTGCCCGTGCATATTTAAAAAAATTTACCGATATTAGGTAATGAGTTATGACGTTTGTCCTTTTCAAAACATGTCCGTTTCATAGCGGATCTCCCCTATTTCCTATTATTTGATTACGTTCGATAAACTGTCTAGAAGAAGCTTTTCTGAACATAATCAAAGAAAGTTGTTCCCTTTTTTTTCTTGCTGAAGCTCTATCCCACTTCACACACATATTCAATTAACTGATCCTTATCGCAGTAAAATATTTTCCGTCCTATACAAAACTCCTCGAATGGCCCAAATAAGTGGGTAT
>JAZBHA010000065.1:1312-55207 GCA_037464855.1 Iselma pallidipennis | reverse complement strand
AGGTAAAAGGACAAACAAGGAAGAAACTTTGAATTGTAGTAGTTAGTCTTCTCTCATTTGAATCACCGTATTTACGTATAAACTTTTTCGTCTCTTTATCTGTTTAGAAAGTCTGTATAATATTGCGACAACATTAATAGTTTCTGTTTCTCCAACAAAATCCGGATGGATAATCCACTTTAAGTCTAGAAAAAATATATTGGGCTATCAGGTTTTCAAATGTCGCTTTTTTTTGTGCTAAGACCCAAGAAATAAGACTGATTCTCTACAATCTACTTTAAATATATACTTTTGGCCTATTTTCTAATCTTTTAGTATCTTTTTTTTTAGACTCTCCTACTTTCTTCCTGGGTTTTCTAGTTAAATTTACTTTTTTTTTAGTTCTCAATCTACTTGCGAAAGGGTCGTTAATTTGAAAGTTTGTTCTTTTATAAAAACTCTTATACAAATTTGCTACCATTTTTTTGCGAAATTTGCTAGAATTTTTAATTATAATTACTTCTGCTTTCTTATTTTCTACTCCCATTCAATTTAATTGTTGCTAGCCAAAAAAATGGACATAAGAGATTAAATTTTTTTAAATATAAAACTAACCAATCATCAGACAATAAAATATATATAAATACGTTTATCTGTAAATTATTTGAGTGTACAACTAGACAACCTCCTCCTTTAAGCCAATCGTGACCTACTACTTTGATGATTACAATCCAACTTTTATGACCAAACAGATAAATCCCTTCATCCTCTGCCTATAACTAATCCCGGAGTTCTTTTTACCGTATTTTTTCCCTTTTTTTTATTATTATTACTACTACAACAGTATACGGAACGACATAAATACGGTATTGCTCATATTTTGAATCAGATTTTCCAAATAATTCTCAAAATAACTACCTATATTTTCTAGTGAATCACATCCGGCCGTCATGGCAAAAATTAGAAGCAAAAGTCTAGAAATAAGAAAAACACAATTCTGGACTATTTTTGTTTATAATTAAATACAATTGACGACTGGAGCCAAAAGAAACACAAAAATTATTTTTATAACTTGCACGTAAAACATAAACAGTATTTATGATTATCAAAAATATATAAAGTTATTACCTACAACGTTTTAAGAACTTGATAACATTTATTTGACTGCATTTTTGTGTTCTATAACAAATGGTTATAAAATTGTTTCATTGTTAATGCCACACTGGAAATAATAATAATAATAATAATAATAATAATAATAATAATAATAGTTTTTCATAGAAATGATAAAATTCTTGGTGAATACAAGAGTCAAATCTGCCCCAAAACAACATACATATTTATCATATTGTCAATATTAAAGAAAAACTATATAAATAAGGAAATATTTACGTGAAATTTGTTATTGCGCAAGGCAAGTTTCGGTGAAATTCTCAATATTTTTTTTGTTGTGATGATATCAAAAGAGGTGTTGAAATTTAGCCCAAAAAAATCGACACTATGGATCCATTTAACGCGAACTGTTATACATATGAAGGTCTATGTCAAATAAAATAAATATAAACATGATGTGCTGCCAAATCGATGATAAGATTTTCGTACATAAGACATATCTCACAACATCTGGCTTTCAGATCTAAATTAGTTTCAGTATATGTCACAATCAACCGGCAAGAGAAATATGAATTTTTTATTCGCGATTGTGTTAATCTCAATACAAATGTAAGTACATACGAATTATAGAAAATACGATAAAAATATAACACATCAAAACTAAATCTGTTAGATATAAATCGAAATTGTCGTGGAAATTGATTGGATCTGTCTTTAAATATACCTATATACCTAGTACCTATCGATATTACATTTTTTTTTTTTTTGGTATCGGGCTTAACAAGAAATTGGATGTTATAATTAGAATGCGTGGGATTTTTGGCTGTTACCTTGCTAACCATTTACAAAGTCTCACCTTTAGGAAACTTCAAACTTGATTTGTTGAATAAAGCAATGTTTCAAATGGAATTTTCATGTTGGATGTTGATTAAAGAAAACAAGACAAATATCTAAACTATTTCTGCCAGTAATAAATTTCCACGTTAATTTGATTTTGTTCTAATAGGAAAGTAGCATTTTGTGATCTGTATCTACGCATTATTGTTAGTGATGGTGTGTTGTTTTTTGTTTTGTCGCAAAATTTTGTATTTGAAAGAAGGTAGTTTGAAATGAGTTTTTTTTCCTACTTGCCAATAGAAGAAAATGTCACGTCCAGACTTTCTTCTCCTTCTCTCACCTAATATTCTTTATATACATACATATATAATATAATACGAGAGCGGGGAATAAAGTCTTTGATTCAAGTTGTGTATGAGGGAGGAAAATATGAAAAGTTCCTGCCTTAGGTATTTCTATATTATGTAAATATTCGAAAATATGAGCCAACCCTCTACGGAACAACGACATCTGGTTGTTAATGAAATTGATTTTGAAAACCACAAATTCATTAATAACCAACCAAACAAACACAGAACAAAAACAACAACAACAACAACAACAATATATATTAAAGGGTGTGGATCTTGTGTATTTCTAATTGATTATAATAAATTTCTAGTGTTCGAATTAGAAGTGGTTTCAGTGAGGGTGCCCCATGCAGTGAACGTAATACAGCTTATTTGAATTATCTTCGGCCACAGTTTCCATTAGATCCAGTCCAATGTGTCGATATAACAACAATGGGTAGTCATATAGTTTTTAATCGATATTGGCCGATACAAAATGCGGGTACTTTATATGCTGATAATATGCATTTGAAAACAATTTTACCAAAAATCCTACATAAATATTTACCAAATTTGGAATTAATCGATATGACTGGTAATGAAATAATGCGATTACCAAGAAGAATTGATCGAATTTCGAAGAATTTAAAGACACTCTTGTTAGCGAATAATCGTATTCAAATACCCAAACGGGGACCGTTAATAAAATCAACAACATTAACTACATTAAGTTTAAGTCACAATCAAATTGAACATTTAACAAATAATTGTTTTAATGCTTTACCAAATTTACAAGTATTGTATTTAGATAGTAATAATTTAAATTTTATAATTCCCCAAATGTTTTATAAATTAACAAATTTGAAATATTTACATTTAGGTAATAATCAACTCGGTTGGATACCGCCAAAAAGTCATATGCCACCATTATTAACACATTATATTGTTAAAGGCAATAAACATGATTTGAAAAAATTTCATTAAAACATCGAAAATATTTATTTACAATGACATATTTTATTTACTTATTTATTGTTTTGTTTTTATAAATAAAAAAAAAATAGCATTATTTGTAGTTTTTTACTTTTATTTTGAAATATAGGCCTTGTTCTAATCTAATATTGAGAATTATTAATCCTTCTGATTCGGAATCTAATATCTGACCTTATTACCAACAAGGATTAAACCAACTATACCCATAAATATTAATTATCTCGACATATTATATTTGTAGTCCTAAAATTAGTTGAACTTAATTTTCAACCCTAATTTTTTCCTAAAATCTACTTAAATTATGAAACTCAACATTTTCATCATTAAAAATGATAATACTGGGGTGAAAAATAGTTATCATCCACAAAGTAATAAAACATAATTTTAAACCAATTGTTGGAATTGTGTAAGGGAGCTTTTGAGATTATTTACAAAAGGAAATGGAGGAAAAAAGAGAATTGAAAAGCACCATCATTTTAAATTTTTCAACAATTTTTTTCGACTCCTTCTAGGGGCGAGATTAGATTTTTATTTCACTTTGACATAGTAAAACGTGATGCACAGCTTATCAAAATGCAATTTTCGTACAAGGATTCTAAATTTTTGAGAATGTACCATCATCAAGTTTTAATTTATTTGCTTCGTTTCGGGGGCACAGCAACATCGCTATTATTGTTTATTCCGTTAAATAAAGATCACTTTTTGTTCGTGTAGAGTTTGAAATTCCGCCCATTTTCTTCGAATATCAAAGTAGATACAACTTCTCAAAGATTGCTGTTTTGTTATTAATAAGTGAAAGAGGAGAATCGATTTGATACTTTACAGAGATTGCAACATCTGCTCTGATTTTACGTGATCTACATTTACGTACTTTATTTTATATTAAATAAATATCGAAAATTATAACAATTTTTAGTATTTCAAAATTTAATAAAACCGATCGTACGCAATGAATTACACATAGAAATCAATTGAAAAATTTCTGTCGACATTCCTGATAGAAAAACTTTTGGCAGGACACTTTAGTCCCAAAAATTATGCTAAATTTTTAATAGAAAACTTTATAGACATTTCACTATTCAACATTTTCGACATTCACTTTTAAATGAAACCTGTTTTATCACTCGCCAGTAAACGCCAGTTTATAGATTCTAATCGTCTCTTTAAAACGACTGCAAAAAATTATTTTCGTTTAATTAAACTGTCTAAATTGGCTATTTTTTGTTCGTTTTGCTCTCTACAAAATTACCAAAATAATTCTCAAGTGATTAAACAGATCTCGAACAGCTCTATTCTAACAACTACCTAACAAAATATTTTCAAATCATTCACATTTCGAACAAATATTAAAGTAAAATACAGACAAAGCAAGGTTTTCTAAAACAAAAGGTAATTAGTTAAAAGGAATAGCATCTCATATTTCATCTTTAGAAAAAAAATTTAATTAACGATATTAATAGCAATTTGAAACAATAGTTCCAGCAAAAACAATGCATGAAACTTTAAAATTGCTGGTGGAAAATGGAAGTACGGATAATTTATGTCAGCGGAAAGAATAAACTATTCATATCCAAAGCTAGAAAATGGAAAAAAAGCGAAAAATTATAACACAACCAACTTGAAAGAACTGCCTGCAATCGATCCGTTAGATAATAATTATTACAATCAAAAATTCTCCGAGGTTCATTATTATTAACAACAAACCCAATTGGGATTTGCTCCGAATATCTTGAAACGTTAATAAATCATTGATTAATTTTTCAAGATTGTGAGTTCATATTAAATAAACATTCAATGTATACAACTTTGTTCAGATCGAGGAATTATTACATTAAAGTCTTATGAAAATTTCACGCAAGAACTCTATAATTGAGTTCGTTGTTCTATCAAGAATCGTTTGATTTTTTTTTTGTTCAATTTTTCTGTCACAAAAATTGTAGTATTCATCCATTGAGTGGCATAAACTAGAAAATGGATCAACGAATATCCCAAAAATTAATTTCTCCAACTTATAATAATAACCGAATAAAGTCAACAAATTTGATGATTGTTTGTTGTTAAATATTTATAGTAAGAACAATTTGGACTAAAGATGATTACAAATTTGTTGAATGTAAATTTTGAGATAAGTACCTAATCATTTAAAACAGATACTCGTAAAAATTTTATTACTAATAAATGGAGAAGTTATGAAAATGATTTCGGAGTTGACGAGCCAGACTTTCTATATTAGGACTTATAAAAACAAGTGATAATAAAAAATTTATTATAAAAACCGTCTTAGAATCTGTCGGCGTATTTTTTCTTCTTAACATAAAACACACATTTCTTAATTACGATGTCAACGAACCACAGTAGAAAAAAATTACCAAATATTAGTCAAACTTACGATTCATTATATTAAGCCTTTTTTCCAAAAACAATATTTAAACAAACGTAGAAATATAAGAATACAGTAAAACCTCTATAATACGGACACAAAAAAAGGTCCTCAACCACCTACCTGGAAACCCCTCCGTTTCCAGGCTCATAGGTAGGTGGTTTCTATGAACTTGTAAGCTCCCTTTTTGTTTGTCCTTTAGGTGTCCGTATTATAGAGGTTTTACTGTATTGCCTTGATGTCAATTAAACTGTCTGATATTAAACTAGAAAGAGACTCGATTCTTTTTCATTATCCTAGTCTTTGTCCCAAAAATTACTTGAGCCAAGTTCACATATTCCACAATGGCACAAAAGTCACAAAACATAAAGAAACTGAGCGGATCAGTTTATGAACGAATTTATTTTCCACATTGGTCATTGTTTTTTGTCATAAAATAGACAAAATTTACAATAATTTGATTTAATTTTCTACTAAAGTGGTGGTGTGGTTTTTTTGCCTCTCTCCTTTATCTTTTTGATTTATTCTTATACATTTCCGTATGTAATATGTGTAGTTAAAGAAAAATGTAGACCATCTGAAAGGGAACTACAGAACGAATCTGTGAATAGAAATGATAAAAAAGGCGTATTAAGTAGAATGAGAAGTTGTCCCTTGAGAAAAATTCGTTTTACGTGCACGGAAGTCATTGAGATCTCCCCTTCTTCTTCTTCTTCTAATGACCGGTTATAATGAATCTATTCTACGTATACCCCACATTAAGATCTTATTGTGTAATAATTTGTTGGAATAATATAGAGATTTCGTGTCTTTGTTTTCCTCCACCAACTACTAATCGGCTTTAATTAAAATCAAAAATCTGCCAGCAGAGTATATTTTTGACGTAAATATTTTTGTTATTGTGACATGAATTGATGAAAAATTAATCTACTGGTTTGGGATTAATTTACGAAAAAAAAAACGAGGGAAAAAAATCAAATGAGACATAGTTGGTACGTTACCACATAATATACAGAGGGAAAAAAAATATATAACAGAAACGGGAAGAGAAAAGCCGATGAGAAGTTTAACCACTTCCATTAATCTCTGTCACGCTCCAATTCCAATTGATACTGTAAAACCAAATTACAAATTAATAAAAGTCAAAAGAAGGAAAAAAAATACAATTTTCAGTGGTCGACTTCGATTTCTTTCCACCTTTCAATTTACAGGAAAAAAGAGAGGCAACTTTTTAGTCCTTGTTTTAATCCAGTCTGTTTTAGAAGAAAGGGATGATTATCGTACCAGGACATCGTTCGCTTTACTTCATAATCCGCGATTAGTATCAACATCAGCACCATCAATACCACCTCTCTACATACCTATATCTGGATATACAGGTATGTTCAGATAAAAGTGTGGTCTTGAGCAGCACGTGAGCAAAAGAAATCGCAGATATTAGCAATCTCTCATAGATGAATCGTAGTGAGATGAAAGCACGACCATTCCCTTCTTCCTCCTTCAAATGTTGTGAACGGTAGCAGGGGAAGATGATGGTCATCCAGGCCACACTTTTATCTGAACATACCTCTATGTATCATGTACACACGACTATTATTACCTATTATCACAGATTTCAACTAGTGTTCGTTTTTGGTTTTTGCAGGTTATTCAGCGGCCGCATTATTAGCAATCCTTTTCGCCTTACCATTTGCATGGCGTGTACTTGTCCATCGAGAACAAGGCCATTGGAATCAACCATTATCAGCATTTTATTTTGCCCATTTAGAATTGTTTTTGGGCAATGGTTGTTTGGGTGTTGGTGTATTAATGTTATTAGCATTAACATTAGAACGTTATGTTAGTGTATGTCATCCTGGGCATGCCCGTCCAATATTGGGATCACCAAGACGTGCTGTTTTATTAATACCAATAATAACGTTTATATTGTATTTTCCAAATGCATTTCGTAGTAGTGTATCACAATGTCGTATTGTATCTGAAGATATTATTATATATCAACGACAAGAATTGACAAGTTTCGTTGAACATCCATTATATAGTGTTTATAAAGTTTTATTAGAATTTATATTTAAAGTTGTACCGATTATATTGTTGGCAGCATTAAATTTACGAATACTAATTGTTTATCGACGATCGTGTGAGAAACGTCGCCGAATGACACTGAGCCGTACAGCTTCCGGTGAAGAGGATCCAAGAAAGTTCGCCGAAGAACGTCGTCTCGTCCTACTATTAGGATCAACAAGTATTTTATTCTTAGTTTGTATTACACCAATGGTCATTTTAAATGTAACATTATCACAATCGAATTTAACCAAATACCCTTATCAGGTAGGGCTTTTCCACAAATATTCCTCATTTATTTTCTAATTCTAAAACCGCATCTATTTCAGGTCTTTCGAGCTATTGCCAATTTACTTGAAGTCACCAATTACTCAATAACATTCTACATTTACTGTTTATTCTCGGAAGATTTCCGTAACACCCTTCTACGGACATTACGTTTATCAAATGGAATACCGACAAGAGGTGCTGTTAAATTGCCTCCACCAACAGCAACAACAACAATCACACATCCAAGAACTGTTTGATACAAATCCTGTAGACCGATGGCAACACCGGTCTAAATTCCACTATTTATAATAAATAATAATAATAATAATAATAGGTGATAATAATAAAAGGAGGAGGAAATTGTGGTGCTATAGAAATATGAAAAAGAAAATCAAAAATGGAACTAGTAATGTAAAATCAAATAACTGCCGATAATGTTTGGGCCTAAATTTTTTTACATAAGTTCAGTTTTTTTTTTAATGAAAACAAAGTGCATTCCATTATAATAAAAGTTCGAGATCTCTACAAAAATGAACATAGATATTTTTGTAGATTATTCGTTTCGCTTTAGACGTTTTTGTCGAGATCTTTGTTGGAACAACTGTGATACGATGGGACATCAAGGCTTGTTCTGATTATTATCATATGGGCTAATTCACGACCCATCTTTTTTCAAATATTATTCCAGAAATAAAACGGGTTTATACACACACACATACACGTATACATATTAAGTATTTGATAATTGTACGTTATTATACTCAATAAATATTGAAATATACGAAAATATTGGAATTTTAAAAATTGTCCATTTAAAATAGATGTGAAGAGATAAAAAAAAACGGAAACTTTAGTGTAATTTCTTAAAAAAATAAAATGTTCAGCTCAAGTGTGATTATATGTTTCACTACAACCAAAAAGTGTAAGAAATACAAATAATTATAATAAATTTGTGATAAAAAGAAATGTGTATCTTATTTCCAAATCTAATCAGTTGTTGAGATATGCTGAAGGCGAACAAAAAAAATTGAGCCTGAAAGCAAAATAGTTATGCAGATTGTGGATATACGAGGACACTAGATAAAAGTGGAGATTGAAGGAAAAAAACCAACATCTTTTGATGTTGATTCTCATTTATTTTAATACATTTTTTTTTTCATCACTCCTTTCAAATATCATATTTTTCGTTATTTGTGTTACCACTCGTTCATTTTAACATTTTTCTCTAATTAATTTTAATCTTATTTCTTTAACATTTCTTATTAATGGGTGTAATTACAGGAAGAAAACCTAAAAGAAAGGAAAAATTAAACTAGATTGGGCAAGTAAACACCAAAATAATGAGGAAAAATAAAATGTAATACAAAAAACAACCTGTAAAAGGTTAACAATTATACCACGTGTCCTGTTTTATGGACATCAAAGCAAACAAGAATAATTTTATCGAAATATTGTATTTATTTATCAAGATAATAGTTGGTTGACTATTCGTCAACTAAATAAAAGTAATATTTTTGTCACGTCTTTGTCGAACTGCGATTTTTATCTAAAAAAATTGCATTAAATCCTATAAATATTTCTATGAAGGAAATTATACGTTCAAAGGAAAAACGAATCTAAAGAAAATTGTTGAATTTATTTGTAACTCGTAATAAAAATAATAGTTGATGAAAAGAATATGTAACTCACTGACAATTTAAAATCACAATTTCGTCGAGTGTATTTAATTGGATCTCCTTACGACATGCTGCAATATTAAAGCAAATTAAAAGTATTTTAATTGTCTATAGAAATATTCGGTGGCAGATACCTTTCAATAATGCTAGCTCTCATTGTTGATGTAATAGCAGATGGTGCTGCTTCATTCAATCTAAAAACTGATTCAATAACAGATAATTCGGTAGTTGTGGTATCCATTCCAGCAAAAGCACACCAATCATTTACCACTAAACCAGCACCAACTACTTCACTACCACGATTAATCGTACCTGCCTACAAAAATTAACAATTTGAAATATAGTTTTTTTTTTCTTTAAAATTCGGATTTTTTAATAAAATTTACCACAAGCGGTACTTGTAATAATGATGATAATTCTTCTTGATCAACAATACTTGTATTCGGATGCACTAAACCACCTTGATTACTTAACACACAATATGACCCAACTAATACGTTACTGGCAACAGTTTGACGGAATACTTCAACTTTTAATGTATCAGCAATAATTTCTTCAGTTTCACGATCCAAATCTGGATGTACTAATGCAACATAATCATTACATGCTATAACATTACCTAATGCTGATAATCGTTCCTCAATTCGTTGTACTTTAACTGAATCAGGTAATGCATTCCGTATATGTTGTAATTCTGTATCAAACGTGGTATTTGGTACTATTAGACCATTTTTATTACCAACACATAAACGACCAATTATTCGACAACCAGCTATTGATGCATGTACAACTGGTATATTTTCGGATAACTCACCTTCAAATGCACTATTTAAAAAGAAAACCCATACAATTATTCATTATAAATATTTCATAATGTTATAAAATAATAAGCTAACCTATAAAAATTCTCAGAACCACCGATAGCTACCAAACAATAAGCATTTGTTAGTTTCGAAAATACACCAATTTCATTGTTATTCTCAAATTGAACTCGAAAAGCCATTATTTCTTTGGATTTAATGAAAATTGGATAATAAAATCGTTTGAAAAGATGCACAAACACGAAACACGAGAATTGGAAACGGAACCTAACCTTAAAATTTAGGCAATTATTTGACAGATGACACAAAATCAGTCATGCAACTGTTACAAATAAAACCACAAAATTCCCTAACCTCGCCGCGTTTTATAATTTCTCTACCGATGTCTACCGTGTTTTATAATTCTCTCAAACCTACTTGAGTAATCTGCTTGAATCGCTTGAGCAACAATGAACGCACTACTTCGGTCAGTACCGTAGTTAGTGTACCCATTATGCTTTCCAGTAGGATTAGTAAAGTGCCCGTTCAAGTTGTGAAATTTTTATTATGGCCCATTTTATACTAAAACAATCAGCGGATTTGACATTTGTGAGGTCCTAGGTTAAAAGTTTTTGAGCACCCCCACCCAGAGGCAAGTACTCATAAGGGTAAGGTGAATTAAATTCTACCGATTGTGAGTAAATTTCCATAAATTTCTGAAAAAATACATTGAGGCCCCTAACTAGTAAACGTACTGATATTCGAAAAAGAAAAACCAAAACTAATTAGAATAATATGGTGTGTTGTAAAACTTACCCTTTCGAGAACACCCTTTTACTGAATCTCTCCGATAAGGTTGTGCAGTCCCCCACCCCAATGATGGTGGATGGTAGTGCTCCATTTAGAGAACACTTTATATTTAAACACTTCACATTGATAACTTTTACGATTTATTGTTAGTGGTAACTTCACCGCCGCACTTACACTGACTATTTTATTTAAATTTTCGGTGTTGACTCGTCGATGTCTTAAAATCAACTGATTAGAAACTTGTAACAACAAAGGACATTATGCAACTTTATTTCGTATGTATCGTTGTTATCAAAAACCAAAAACTTGTCTGTTTACGTGTTGTGTCCTATTGTGTCGTAATGTTTTATAATAATTCGATGTAACAGTTATGTAAACAGTGCCAGACTGGACAGAGGGGATATAATGAGATTTTCCCGGATGCCAATGAGGTTTTGGGACCAAATAGCGTTTAAGAGACTACCGATCATCTTTCAAGTCTGTTTTTCTTTTTCCCATCAGCTGAAGAGATATCTTCTTTTCTTATAAATTCCTTCGGGGCCAAGGTAAGCCAGTCCGGCCCTGCCCCGAAGCACTGATTATTTAGCTTTTGCGTAAACCTGCCACTTTCATTTGATCCGAGAAGTTCCTATTATTTCTTTTTCCGACCAGAAAGGCCAAAATTTGCCACTAGAGGCGCTGATGTTAAAAATACACACCATCCCTCTAGCTACCTGTACTCGAGCTCCGTTGTTCGAGTAAATATAAAACGCACTAATTGTCGCAGTGATGTCTAGAACATCTGCGCATGCTTAAGACGCGTCTTAAAGGCTGGAGTGGGGATACACGACACGAAAAACCTGGGGAAGAAATGGCTTGGCGCGTTTAAAGAAAATACCGTTGGTAAACGTTATTTATAAATTTTTATTTGTAAAATAAATTTTATCGTGAAACAATTGTAAGAAATTTTCGTCAAAACCGTAGTTCAACTATTATTGCAAACAAATTCCTATTAAAAATATTAACTATTAATTTCCCGCCCTAACCCAACTTTTTATTTGTTATTTGTTTTCAGTATTTGACTATTTTATAAATTTATATTTGAAAGAATAATGGCCGGACCTCGTAGGAAGCGACGTGCGGAATCAACAAAATCAACAAAAACTGATTCAATAAAATCCAAACGACCTAAATGTAAGTTTGCAATGCTTGTTTGTAAATTCTAACCTCATTTTTTTTTTCTAATTATATTTTTAATTTACAGTAAAATTAGATCGTATCCAAAGACCTGAAATCTCAGGTGTTGTATTAGTTGCTGGTGCTGGTGATTTTGGTCAATTAGGTCTTGGACCTGATGTAACGGAAAAACTACGACCAGCTGTTATAAGTGATGTCAAAAATGTTGTTGATATTTGTGCTGGTGGTATGCATACTGTTTGTTTAACAAATGATGGAAAAGTATGATTAAAATTATCATATAAATTGAAGGCAACTTGAGTAATGTGTTAATATAATTTTTTATAGGTTTTGACATTTGGTTGTAATGATGAAGGTGCACTTGGTCGAATCACTGAAGGTGTTGAAGATGCTGAATTTATACCTGGCGAAGTGGAATTACCATCTAAAGCTGTACAAATATCAGCTGGTGATTCACACACAGCAGCATTACTTGAAGATGGTCGAGTATTTGCATGGGGTTCCTTTAGGGTACGTTGAAAAATTGCATTCAAATCAAAAATTCTCTTGACAATTTCTATTTCAATTCATAGGATTCTCATGGTAATATGGGTTTGACTTTGCGTGGTAATGAACGAAAACCATTTGAATTGTTTCAAGATTGTGTACGAATTGCATCAGGAGCTGATCATATTGTATTATTAAATATTTATGGAGATGTATATACATGTGGTTGTGGGGAACAAGGTCAATTAGGAAGAACTAGTGAACGCAGTTCAAATCGAAATGCTAGAAGTGGACTTGGTAAAGAACAAATAGGTACAAAAACATTGTTTTGTAGAATATTTTTGTACCCATTTTCATTAATCACACAAACTTCCATCAACATCATATTTTATTTTTATAATTTTTTTTTTTTTGTAATTGTATATTTTGTTATCACATATTCTTTATTAAATTATTGTTGTATTGCAGCCAAGCTCCTCCAACCGAGTCAAATCAATTTAAAACCAAGTCTAAAATTACATTTTGATGATATTTGGGCAAATACATATTGTACATTTCTTAAAGTAGCCGGCAGAAATGATATCTACGTTTTTGGTTTAAATAATTATTATCAATTAGGTGAATATGCGTTGTATTATTTATTGTTAAAATAATTATAATAATTGCGTATTATAGGTCTTGAAAAAACGGAACCACAATATTCACCAAAACTATCAGAAGAATTCTCTAAAAATCAATGGAAACTTATATCAGGTGGTGAACATCATACAATAACGATTGATATGAATGGTAAAACATATTCGATTGGTTGTAAAGAATATGGTCGATTAGGTTTAGGCAGTGGATTAACTGATCATGTAGCAACATTAACAAAAATACCAACTCTAGAGGATAAAAATGTTGTTTATGCTGCTTGTGGTAGTCGGACATCATTTGTTGTAACTGATAACGGTTGGTTTGAAATCTTATTTTAATTTTCAAATGTTTTTAATAATTGATCTATTTTTATTTTAAAGGTGATTTGTATGCTTTTGGTATGGGAACTAATGGTCAATTAGGAACTGGTAATGAAGATGATCATGATACACCGACACTAGTTCAAAGCAAGTCATTAAAAGGTCGCAGTGTAATTAAAGTGAGTGGAGGTGGTCAACATACTGTAATTATGGCCATTGATAACAATAATGAAGAAAATTCGACAAATTAACATTAAGACCAAAATAATTTTGTTTTCTTTTATAATTAGTATTAGTAATTACATATATTATTATTAATAGTACTTTCTGTTGTAATAATGATTAATGAATTTTTTCGTAGACAAATTATTTCTGAATAAGAACAAAAGATTATAGAGTATTAGCTATATTGTCAATAAATTGAGAAATTAAAATTTAAAAAAAATCAGTTGTTATGTACAGAAAAAAAGAAACGTTTTTCGTGATGTACCTATATTTTTATAACTACATATTATAAAAATTATTAATTTTGGTTTCTATTAATATTTCATATTTAACTTATTATTATTATTATTATTATGTTGATGGATCTTGAATAATTCTATCAGACTTGTATTTAATTTAACGATAAGAGAAAAATGTTCTGTGTATTTTGGATTTTGTTGTAGTATTTTGTTATTTTGTCTGTTTCTTGTATGTCGAAGAGTTCATTAATGTTTATACCACTGCCTTTATATTGAAATTATAGCAATTTTTTTGTTAAATAAATGATATTTTGACAATATTATTTTCAAGTCTTGATTCAACAACAGGACTGGACTGGACGGGTGGGAATGGGGAGATTTTCTCCGGGACCAATGAGTTTTTGGGGGTCGAATAGCATTCGCCCAGGCCAAGGTAACCTAGTCCGGCTTATGTCGGACAATAGGAGGAAGTGCACTTGAGTGCATACATATAAAAGAGAACGCTTTTTGTGGACCTGTGTAAATCCGACTGCCGAAGGCGGTCTTCATAAGACAACTTAAGCTTTACAGGACAGAATCTGGCGAATTTGGTAGGAAAAATGTTCTATAGGAAGATGGGGAACCTGCTCTAAAGTGAGAAAAATCCTGACTCACATGAACGAAAATACTAATATTTCTTACCCGAGAGATGCTCTATTTTATATGCACTCGAGTGTATAAAATACCTTGAAAGAAAAGAGTTTGTTAGTTTTATACAGTGTGAATGGCACAAGTCGAATATATTCACAAAAAAAGAATCACAAACATCTGATACCAAAAGAGATGAAAAGATATGAATAACGTGCTCGTAATAAAGGTTACTAATTGAAAAAAGGCCTTTATTGTTGGAGCCTTCATCCAGTCATACTGCTGAGTTCATTCATAGGAAATATTGCTAGATGAATTGAAGTAAACATATCTAAACGCCATAAGGCCATGATCTATTTTACTGTAATGAAAAAACACATACAAACGAAATAACGTAATCAGACTTTTATTTAACTAATTCTGTACACCACTAACTCTCTATTAACACCAAAGAAATATACTCAACATAATAATTAATAAAAAGAAATAAAATAATGTAAAGTTTCTCGCCCGGCGCATCCACCATTTTTACACTCGTAATATATTGCTTGTATTTTTTCTTTATATTCGATATTTCTATTATTTATTCATCTTATCTTAATTAAAAACATAATCAACAGTTAGCCACCATAAAAAAATAATAATTTGAAATGATTGCTATTTAGTATTCGTTATATGTATTTAGATAGAACGAAAAGAAATCAATAATCCGACTCATGTGCAGACCGAACGCCAACAATTCTGTCTTATCATAAAACATATGTTAAAATGACAACTGGTGTTAGTATAATACGCACATTTATTACTAAAAACTTCTATAAACCACAAACAATAATAAATTTGTATAAAATATTTATTTTTTGAATTGAAAAAGTGTAGATTTTTGAAAGGAAAAATCCAGTAGATTTTCTACAACAAGAAAAAACGCACAAATGTTGAAAATGGCAACATATCCTGGCATGAGTTTAGGTGGTGAAGTACGTGAAAGTATATCATTAGATGAAGATGATTTGAGTGATGTTGAAGATGAAGTGTTTATACGTGATGGCAAAAACAGTTATAAAGTATAATATATTTATTATAAATTAATAATAAACAATAATTATTATAAACAAACCATAAATTGTGTTACAGTTAGCTGAAGAATTGAATGTTAAACGGCCCTTAATGCCACCAAGAAGGAAATTAGGCAAACCGGATATAACTAGTCGATTAAAAACAAGACCACCATGTAAAGCATTCTGTAAACCGTGTTGTTATATTTTTGCAGCACTAAGTATTCTAATCGGTACACACATCAATTTTCCTCTGATCTGATAAAACATAATACAACAAAGATCTTTTTTCTAGGTTTTATTGTATTGGTGGTGATTTTAGTATCAATTCTCCCATTACCATTAGATAAATTCCGTAATTGGCTTATAACTAAATCAACAACAAAACCAATATCAGCACAAATAAAACAACTACCATGTAGTAATTTACGAATAACGGACGTATGGTCTGTTAATTTACCATTATTAACAACAGATTCACCTGTACGTGTACTAGATTTCAATCAAGATGGTATTGATGATGTGATTTTTGGTTTTGGTACAGGTGATAATTACGATCTATTACCATCAAATCTATTTTGTTCGATATTTATGGGTGTACCATCACCATGTCAAGGTGGTGTGATTGCATTGAATGGTATTAATGGACAGATTGAATGGCGATATTGGACAAATGATACCATATTTAATTTACATTGTAATGAAGATTTAAATGGTGATAATTTACAAGATTGTCTAGCTGTTGGTGTTGATGGTAGTATAACAGCGATAAATACAAGAGATGGTACGGTTATTTGGCGACAAGATAACGTTAAAATGGATGTATTTGTAGCGAACTTTATACCGGATCAGGACAATGATAGTGTTGCCGATATTCTATCATCACATACCTATTTACAAGGTGAATTATAACATAATTTTTGATCTTCAATCACAAAATTGAATTGTTATCGATAACAGGTAATGAGGCGGGTCATTTGATATTAATATCGGGAAAAACTGGTAAAGAACTGCAACGAGTCCCATTACCAAATCAAGCTAGAACTTTCTATATGCCACAACTCGTGCGACACAACAATAATACCATGGTTTTATTTGGGACTGGTAGTCCGGTTTCACCAGGAAGTTTAAATGTGGCACCATTAAATAGTATCGTTAATGGAAATTTGGTACCAATTTTAAAAGGGTTTATCTAGAAATTTGTTGTTATTAATTGTTGTTTTATTTGGATCTCTTCCAGACAAGTCAAACAATTTATGACGATTATTTTAAAGGTGTTTTCACACAATCAATTCTAGTCGATTTAACTGGTGATCGAATTGATGATATAGTTACAGCAATGTATAATTCAACGGTGGTTGCTATAAATGGTGAAAATTTCCAACAAATCTGGAATTTTACAATACCAAATGGTGAAACCAATATTATACCAACACCTGGTTATTTCAATTATGATAATATAACAGATTTTTTAATTATATATCAAAAATATGATAATATATTGAAATATAATTATTCAAATACATTTATAATTGATGGTAAAACTGGTAAATCAATATATGAAAATACCATCATTGGTAGTGTCCTAACACAAATGGGCGGTTTAACATTATCAATGGATGGATATGGTTATGATATGTTTGTATTTTGGACGACAGAATGTGAAAATGTTGAAGTTTTGAAAAATAATCAAATTATATCGAAAGGTGAAATTTTAAAAATTCTAATCAAAATTAATCGTTTAAAGGTAATGATTTTGAATTTGTAACAGATATTTGTAAACAACTCAATGCCTCAAATGTTGTGAAACTGAACGCTCTGAACCAATGCGATCAACCACCCGGCTTCACGATCTATTCATCCGGTAAATTTTGTTTTAATACAATGACACCTGCTTATAACGGAACGTGTCCGTTATAGGTGGGAGTGTCATGAATATCTTGAAAAGTAATAGAGTAATAACTAAAAAATTGCAGTAAACAGGACGAAAACCGAATTTGCCAATATTATTAAATCACCAATGAAACAGATTAAGGATTATTTTACAAAACATTTCGTTCCTGAACAAGGACAAGCTGAAATTGATGAAAACTATGGTGATAATTCACGAAAATTACGTATTCATAAATATGGCAGTTCCAGTTTTCGACATAAAGACAATCGACAGGGGATCGTTAAAGATTATATGAATAACGAGAATCCAACTAGAATAAATGATGAAGTATTTATTGTTATGAAATTTTCCTGTTTCAGTTTTATTTTAAAAATTCCTATTAATTTGTAAAAATTTCAGTCAGTCTACGATTGGCAGAATCCCGCACAAAATATCGATAACTCTCTACCGGGTGATATTGATAACGAATTTAATAATAATTACGAAGACAGTGATAATAGTAATTTATTTAATCAGAAACTATTTCACGAAATCAATGGGAAAAATACAAGAGACCCTCGAAGTAAAATCGAAACGGATCAATTTACCAATGATGATTCAATAGGAGATTTCCAAAAAACAACAACAACAACAACAACAACACCAACAACACGAAAATATGGAGTTTATGATTATCAAAATATTAAAATGGCACGTAATCGTTTATTACGTGATTTGAATAATTTACCGAATGAAATTTTGCTTGATACATTTTTAAAAAATCGCGAAAATCAATTACGTCAATCACGATTTGAACAACGCGACATTAATTCACATACAGATCATATAAAAGAAAAGGAAGAATTAAAGACAATTATTGACGATGAAAAACAACGTATTTTAAATACATCATTCACATTATGGGATCTGGAGTCGGAAAAGGAGTTAGAAGAACGTCAAAAGGATAATTGGCGCAGTAAACGTGAAACGAATTCAACATCATTTGGTTTACGCAGAATTACATCAGTTGGTAAATATAATGTAATTTTTATCGAGATAATTCAAAGAAAATCAATGGAATTCTTATATTTTCAGGAGCTTTACTGAAATCTTTAAATCAAACAAACAATTCAATCGATATTGTATTTGTAACGTACTGGCAACCGGCCCGTATGAATCGTGATGATTTTTCAGAGAAGGAAATGGCTGATTGTATTGAGGAAAAACTATCAAATTTTGCCAAAGGTTTTCCTTTTCATCTATTCCCCTTTCGACTGTAATTTATAACAATTTTTCTTTTCAGATCAAGATTCGTATAGTAAAACGACTGAAACAGAACAAAGAGCTCTATTTGCACGTGAATGTTTAACCGAACAAAATAATCTACGTAATGAATATCCGTATTTCAATAATTTACATCAATTACGTTTAGGTCAAATGAGTGTTTATCGTTTACGTATTGAATGTGAATGTCATCCATTGAATAATCATGAGAGGTGTGTCAAATTTCTACCACAAGAACAACAAAGTTGGAGTAGTTATTTAGGACGATATGGTGATGGAGTGTTTCTTATCAGGAATTAAGTTTCTTTATTACACAATTAGTTTTTTTTAATCTAAAGAAAATCATGAGACAATCTAGTGATTTTTCTTTATTTATTTGATAATCTATTGTAGTTTCTTAGATTAAATACAAAATAATTGTACAGAAAAACGTGATGGAAACTTATCTTAAATATTCCAACTAAAAATAGTCGACTTTTTTTATTTTATTATTTGATCTGCGCGTCAATTGACATGATTTTCCGCAGCTGGAAAAATCATGATCCTTGACACACTCAATCAATTTTCTTTAAAAACGCAAAGTATTTCCAGTTAATTTTATAAATAGGTACTGAACTTGTGATGTGATCATAAAAACTTATATACTTATAATTAGATTTTTATATACATATAATATGAAGAATTTAAAAACTGAATAACCACAAAAAATATGCTGCGATTAAAATCCGTATACCTAGTTAAGGGCTAATTATAAGAGCTTATTAAAAACTGTAACGATAATGCAATAGAATCTCCTGGTTTATGTAAAGTTCAAATTTACTTAATAAAAATATTTGGGAAAGGTGTACAGATAATATTTATAGAGCTTCCATCTGAACTTTGTGTAGATATTTCAAATAATCATCTATTTTTCACACAATATTCAGACAGAAAAAAACAACGTTTCCAAGCTTTTCATTCGACAAAATTATCAAACGCAAATTAAGCTTTTAAGTACAAGTTTAAAAAAAAGTGTGATTAAATATTATTGTTAAGTATTGTTTGTGTAGAAGTATGAATTATTTTCTTTCAAATATTGTATATTATACTGATGAAAAATAAAGTTTCTGTTGTTTTTTTTTTCCAATGGAACACTTTTATTTAAAACAACAATACCGCTTTCAAAATTTGATATACTCTGAACTGGTAAAACTTCTTCAATTATCGGGATATCACTTGAAAATAACGAAAAGAAATTTTCCTAGTAAAAATATAAAAATGGCAATTAACAGATTAAGTGAAAAATCTTGTCAATTTCATCTCAACCATATAGGTACAATCGTATTTTTTTTTTGTTTTTTACAGGTCAAAAAAAAAAAAAGAATTGGTATTATACAGGTGTTACTTTATCAATTAGTACTTGATCTCCTTGAAATTTCTCCATTATTCTAGTAATAATTGTATCAATTATCTACAACAAAACAATGACTGATAAGGATCTTCATTTATATCAATGAAGTCAGTGCCGTCGTGTGCCTAGTAGGCGCCTCTGTGCAGAAAATGTTTTTGCGCTCCTACCCAAAATCGAAATATTCGAAAATGTTCATTCAAAAAACGAAATTAAGACAAAGTGCATCCCTGGGCGGTGCACAACCTACACACCCGTTGCGGCGGCAATAAATGAAGTCTAGTTACTATGACCATGTTCAAATGATTTATCCTCGTTTTTTTTTTTTAATAAACCTGATAGTTTTCATTGGAAATGTATCGATTATATTTAGATAGGTACTTTGATAAATTTTCCAACAAATTACGCTCTCTCTCCCTTAATCTTAAAAATTTCAAGTACTCCATTGAGTAAGATATAAATACAGTTTTTGGTGTTGATAATTTTTTAGTTTTTTGTAACTCACAATCAGAAACTAACAATAAGTTACAATGGGTCCTACTATAGTAAATTTCCGTTTATTCGTGTTGTTAGTATTAATAATTATTGGTCAATTGATTCATAAATTAAATGGTGCTAGAATTTTGGGCATTGTCCCAACACCATCCTATAGCCATCAAATACCATTTCAACCATTATGGAGTGAGTTATCACGTCGCGGCCATCAAGTTGTTACATTGACAACAGATCCAATTAATGATCCAAATTTAGAAAATCTAACCGAAATTGATTTAAGTTTCTCATATTCACTATTAACACGCCATAATTTACAAGAGAAGATACGAAATGGCCAAAAAGATCCATTTGGTTTTATTGAAGCATTTACAAAAGTTATTGGTGATATTTCTATCGAACAATTAGAATATCCCGATGTACAGAATTTAATTAATAATCAAAATGAACATTTTGATGTTGTATTAGTGGAAACTTTCTTTCCGGCAATGTTTGCATTTAGTGAACGTTTTAATTGTCCATTAATTGGAATTATGTCATTAGATGCAACATATTCATTCCATCGTACAATGGGTAATCCAGCACATCCAATTCTATTCCCCGAATATACGTTACCGTTTTATGGTGAATTGAATTTTAAAGAACGTATTATTAGTACTTTGTATCAACTATATATGGATTATTTTAAAACAACTGTAATCAATGCACGTGATCAAAAAATTATTGATACTTATTTTGGAAACAATACAAAAAGTAAAATTGAATTAGAACAAAGTATGAGTCTATTGTTTACGAATACGAATCCAATTTTACACGGAAATCGACCATTGGGACCAAATACAATTGCATTCGGTGGTGGTGTTCAAATGAAGAAGAAACAACAACTGCCTAAAGATATTGGTGAATTCCTCAATAATGCCACCAATGGTGCTATCTATTTTAGTTTAGGTACGAATGTTAAAAGTAAAGATCTCAATGGTAAATTATTGACAACTTTCCTGGATACATTCAAACAACTACCATATAAAGTTTTATGGAAATTCGAAGCTGATCAATTAGATAACAAGCCAGACAATGTAAAGATTGTCAAATGGCTACCTCAACAAGACGTTCTGAGTAAGTTATCCACGTGTCAGTTTAAAAGTTTTTGGCCACTTCAAATAATACTTGAGATAACAAGTTTTTTTCCTACAATTTCAGAACATCCTAATGTAAAATTGTTTATCACACAAGGTGGTTTACAATCAATGGAGGAATCAATGTTTAGTTCTGTACCAATGGTTGGTATTCCGTTTTTCGGTGATCAAGTCAATAACGTTAAACGAATGGCACATAAACAAATGGGTGTCTATCTGGATTATAAAACAATGACTGTACAAGATCTAAAAGATAGTATCAATGAAGTCATGAATAATAGAAAGTAAATTAGCAAAAGTTTCTACAATGATTTTTTTCGTTAATTATTATTATTGTTGTTTTATAGATATCGTGATACAGTTAGAGAATTGGTGGAAATAATAAAGGATCAACCAATGTCCGGCTTAGAAAAAGCTATCTGGTGGACAGAATATGTTATACGGCATAAGGGTGCTAAACATTTTGCAAATCCTGGACAAAATTTACCACTTTATCAATACTTCCTATTAGATATAATTGGTTTCTTTGCTGCCATTGCTTTAGTGCTGATTTTAATCAGTGTTTTTGCACTCAAATTATTATTGAGAATTCTTAGAAAAATCATCTATTCGATTAAAATTAAAACTGAAAAGACTGAATGAGGTTCATGTTAACATTTTTGTTTTTTTTTCATTCAAATTGATCTGAAAATAAATTGTTTCTTATTGTTAGTTGAAAAGAATTGTATTCTCATTTACTTACATCAAATATCTATATCCCAAGTCTCGAAAGTCTCCATAAGGTTCTACGCGCACCAGGTCGGAAACGTCCGTCACGTTCATCTCGTCCAAAATTTAAAGCATTGGTTCTTATGGAAGTCTCGAATCGAGACAAACTTGCCGGACCCGTCTCGATTCGAGCTTGCCATAAGAACAAATGCTTTTAATTTTGGACGAGATGAACGTAACGGACGTTTCCGACCTGGTGTGAACCTAACACGCACTGATTTACCTGAAGGATAATAGGACGGGCTTGACTTTCTTCCTTATCCTGCCTAAATGCCAGGCCCGACTGGAGTACTTTGGCCTTAGAAGAAGCTTGACTAGTATTTCAGATCATGATTTATGTTTTGTGTGAAAGCAAACAAATTTAAAAGATCACCCTCAAAACCAAGTTGGTCCCGAAGGAAATCCCACTCTATACTCCCTGTCCATCAGATCTTGATTTTAACTCTTTTATTCTCACACTTTTGCTTTTATATTTTGACAACATTTAATTAATCTTTTACCATATTTTTCACCGAAACGCTCTACTTTATTTACTTACCTCAAATTGATAAATCTAATCCATTTTCAAGGTAAATCTTTTCTAGATTGTTATCTTATTTAATATTTAAATTAGTGTTGTTTTATAGTTAAAATAATGTGGAATAGTAAAGTACGAATTCTTTATAAATTAATCCTAGTGTTAAATTTTGTACAATTCAAACAATGTGCACGAATTTTGGCAATCATGCCAACACCTTCATATAGCCATCAAATCGTTTACTACCCCTTATGGCTTCAATTGAATAGTAAAGGTCATCATATCACTCTTCTAACAACCGATCCACTACCAAATCCCAACAACAATTTCCAACAAATTGATTGGAGTTTTGCATACGACTTATGGCACAACAAACACAATTTAAGTGATATTATAAGAAATTTCAATGAGAATCTTTTCAAATGTTTCAATCAATATGTTGAAATGATGAATGATATTGTTGATCAAGAATTAAATCATCCAGACGTACACAATTTAATCCATAATTCTAGTGAACATTTCGATTTGATTATTTGTGAAATTTTACATCCAGCAATGTTGGTGTTTAGTAAACGGTTTCAAGTACCAATTATTGGTGTATCACCGATGGATATAACAATTTTCAGTCATGATTTATTAGGAAATCCAATAACACCGGCACTATATTCAGATTTTATTATGCCATTTGATTCAAATATGAATTTTCTTGAACGTATCATCAATACATTGTATTACATTTCACATACAATATATTTTAAATATTATTTTTATCCAAAAGTTGATGAAATTGTTCGAAAACATTTCTGGCAAACTTTACCCAAATTAGAAGAGATACAAATAAATCTAGATTTAGTTTTTCTAAATATTAATCCAATATTACATGATGTACGGCCATTAATGCCGAATGTAATCATGACTGGTGGTGGATTACATGTGGAAAATACAAAACCATTACCACACGATATTCAACAATTTTTAGATAATGCTGAGCGGAATGGCGTTATTTATTTTAGTTTAGGAACAAATGTTAAAACTACAATTCTATCCAAAGAAACAATTCAAGCTTTTATTTCGGCATTTTCTGAATTACCATATCGAATATTATGGAAATTTGACGATAAGATTCTCGTAAATAATTCAAAGATTATGA
This sequence comes from Iselma pallidipennis, assembly GCA_037464855.1. Taxonomy (NCBI): domain Eukaryota; kingdom Metazoa; phylum Arthropoda; class Insecta; order Coleoptera; family Meloidae; genus Iselma; species Iselma pallidipennis. The sequence goes on along the minus strand of JAZBHA010000065.1, from coordinate 30,585 downwards.
TAAAATCATGGTTACCGCAACAGACAATTTTACGTAAAAAAATTGACTGAACATTGTAAAACAATTTATTGAAATCTTATTAATTTCAGGACATCGAAATATTAAACTTTTCATAACTCAAGGTGGATTACAATCATTAGAAGAAGCAGTACTGCAAGCAATACCTATTGTTGGAATGCCAATTTATGTCGATCAGTATTCGAATATTCGACGATTAGTACGGAAAGGAATGGGTCTCGAGATTGATTTCAAAACAACGGATAAAGAAATGGTTAAGAATACAATTAATGAAGTTATTAATAATAAAAAGTAAGTATTTTGTCGACTTACCCCACTTCTAGATTCTCTTGTTGTGTTTGTGTTGTTTTAGATTTAGAACTGTGGCTCAGCAGTTATCAAAATTGATAAAAGATCAACCGATATCTGGAAGAGACCATGCAATTTGGTGGATTGAATTTATAATAAATCATCCAAATACAATGCAATTTCTTAAACCAAAACCAGTTCCACTATATCAGTACCTAATGTTGGACGTATTGATTGTTGTCTTGTTTTTCGTTATTATCATTTTGTATTTCCCATACAAATTATTTATATTAATAATTCGGTGTTGGATAAGATGGAGAGGAACAAGAAATGAACGACTAAAACTCGAATAGTATTGTAAAAAGCTTTTGTAAATCAATTTTCAAAAAAAAAAAACGAACAATAGCAGCAATTGAAAAGAAAAAAAAACACTTGGAAAAACAATAAATATTGAAAAACATATAATTCAGTCGTTTCAATTATTGTTATTCAAAAGACATTAAATTATTAGGAAGTGGTATTTGTTCACCATTAGCTGCTTGTTGTAAATATTTACACCAACGTTCCGCTAATCCTTTACTATTAACACGAAACTTATAAATATTTCCACGACGATGATCAACAATCTGAAATGTATCTGTTGATTGTATACCATTATCACCTAAAACTATCTGACAACCAATCAGGGAAGCCAATTTACAAGGTTCTCGTTTAAAGTCGGAACGTTGTTGCCTAAATATAATAATAATAATTATTACCATTTTAATTAATTATTATTTTAATAGACTTACCCTTTAAATGTCTTCGGTGAAAAATATACCAATGAACTGGTCCATATTTGTAACCAGAATCTTTGCCATGATGATACGGTTGGTTTACGACCATCTTTTAATACAGTCTTACGACGAACACAACCTTGCATCGTACAGATTTGATCCTCTGTGTTCAGGGAATCTTCTGCCAGTCTATTATTTCAAAATAATTTAATTTCTTTTTAACAATAAACATCAATAAAATACCTTGAAAGTAGTGTAATATTTTCAGATGTACTTTGTGATGCTTGTAATGGTAAATCCATTGTCGGTGATGATAGTTCTTCGTGGGTTATTTGTAGATTTCTAGATGAATCTTCTAATTCTGAATCATCCAATAAGTGGAGATTTTTTGGTATTTCATTCAGATCGTGCACATTTACTTGTTGAGATTTACTGAAGATACTGTATATTGCAAATTAAAATCATTCTTAATAATTTATTTTTTTAAATTTTGTACAATGAACAGTTATTAAATTAAATAGGCAAATGATAATTAATGATTAACATAAAATGATAAATAGCTTCTCCTTTATTTATTTTTTTTTTTAATTTTAATGTCTACACAATCATCGTGCGACACATGAAAACTACTCCACTTGACGATGCCTTGACAAATTCATGCATTTTTCGAAATTATTTGATCCTATTTTGTGATTCAAGCATTTTATTACATTATCAAGCACTTACCCCCAGGGTACTACCATTGATGGATACCCTGTTTTGTGGAAATTACGTGGCAGACTTGTACTACGAAATCTAGACAAGATTTTTTTTAAATATACAGATTGATCACGATTTATTATGCAATTCAATGAATGATTAATGTAACGCAAAATAATAATTTGTAAGTAATTGAAAAAAAATAATAATCAAATTAAACTTACTTTGTGCCTAAACTGCGACATTTTCGATGTCCTGGAATAAATTTATTGCCTGATGTAACTGTATGTAAACGTAATGACCCACTGGAGGCTTTTGCTGGTGATAGATTCAATGATGCAATTGCAGCAGCATCAACAATCACTGATTCTTTTGAACTACCACTGGATGAACTGGGTACCGGAGATGGTGGTTCTAATTTCAATGATAATCTAAAAATATTTTCATTACAAAAATGCAAATTGGTTTGACGATGACTGAAAGAAACTTACTTATATTGGTCATCTTCGACAAATTTTTGTAATTCTTCAATATACCGTATCGAATTTAAATAATCTTGTATACGTGGTATATGTGCTAGATTTGAATAATCCGATAATTGATAATTTGATATGATTCTTAATATATTATTCATTTTTAATGTTCTTTGTTGTGATTCTAAACCACCAGAATATGGATGTGCCATATCAATATATACTAAATCAGTTAAATATAAACCTAAATATGGTATACATGGTAATTTAAGACTCTCAATATGAGACCTTAAATTCGACCAATTATCAGTATCTGAAAAGACTTCAGCTAATTTATCAAATGTTTGTTTATCTTTTTTCGATAGACATGTCCATGTTTTGGTTAAACGATAAATTGAGGCACTTTGTAATGCTGAGATTATTGCAAATAATGAATGTAAATTATTCAATTCGTATAACTTTTTTGCTATACGTATAAAAAATGACATTAATTCAGATCTTTGTTTCGGTGTGGCACCATGGAGGATCTCTTGAACTGTCCAAAAACTCACCTAAATAATATCAAAAACATAAATAATTATTATTATTCAATAATTAATCATGAAAAATTGAATAAATTACATGATTGAAACGTCGAGTAAAGGCGACAACATTTGGCGCTATAACAAGTTTATTCTTTTTATTCCAAGCACAACTAGTTAATTCATCCGGTTGTATATTAAGGAAAACAGGCAAATCAAGTAATGTTAATTGACTGGCAAAATCATCGGGCGATATCCTCAATATATCAAAAACACCACAATTATAATTCTTTGTACGATTCTGTGATGATGCATTGCATGGCAAACTTTGTGTTCGTACATTTACAGGTACTGAAGTAAAAGAACTATTTGAAACAAACACAAAAAAAATAATTATTAAAAAAACTAATTATGTCTTGATAAATAATGCAGAAATTACCCATAATTATAGTAAGAAAATGGTGATGTTGTTGATGATGACGATAATGATGGAGGTGGTCCTGGTCCACTTGATATTATCGGACTTGAAATTTTCCTAATTCTAATATCTGTAGAAAATCTACCAATATCTGGTTGTTGTAATGTTGATGTAGATGATGAATGATGGATTGTTTCATTTTCATTGTTTATTATTTTATAATTGTCATGTTTACATGTCTACAAATTAAACATTTCACGTTATTTAATTGAATTAAACAACATGGAAAAATAACTAAAATAGGTATGTATACCTACCTCGGATATTTTTAATGTGGCAAGACTATCATTTGAAATATCTTTAGGTATCTCTGAATATCGTAACATTTTCATGTCATGGCTTTTACTAAAACAATTTACAAAAATATTTCGATTAATTAAAAGATTTTTATCAATACAACAAAAAACACATATAAAAAAATTGAGTTAATTAATTCGAATTTAATACAAAATTTCATCATTGCCACATTTTTGGTGATTGACTTATTTCCTGTTAGATTGCTCTTTTTTATTAGAAATTTCTAATAAAAATTGCAATCTATAACATACAGATGTTGAATAAAACAGATGGAAAGCATCAAAGGACCAGCACTTAACGAAATGTAACTTAATGATTGACCCACAAACACAAAAACCAGATCATTTAAACGAAAGATCTTACACAGAAGAAGATTTGTTTCTCTAACTAGTATTAACTACGATTAATTTTTTTTTTCACTTTAATAACTGAATAAATGAAATGAATTTCGAAAATTTTCGGTACTTACACGTGCCCCATTTTGTACTCATGCATGAAATTTATTTCTCGTTTTTGTTTCTATTCCGTTTAATAATAATAAATAAAGGTAGGTATTGTAGAAAAAATCAAGGCAAATCTAATTTGCGGTCAAGAAACTTTCAGGAAACTCTTACCGGCTGACAAAGTCACCAATTCTACCCATATTTTTCCAATTAATTTTGCAAATTTCTACATAGGCACACACTAACACACAAATAATTTATATTTGTTATGGTCACATTGATGGACACGTCCTGATTAAATGAAGGAAATCTACACAATGATAATTATTTATAATGTTGTTGCAAATAGTAGGCAAACCAACAATAGAATAGAAACAACAATAACAACAACAACAACAGGCGCCGGCACCGTCTCTTTATACAATCGCCGCCTTGAACTCTCTTTTGGACGTCATCAAATCGTGTTGTGATGTAGATTAGAAATAGACTTTTTGATCGTAGGTACAGAGTATTTATATATAATGTACGTACATATATCTAGAATAATTACATATTTTAAATGATATTAAATAGGAAGGAGGACAAATTTAAATTGTAAAATGTAAGATAAATCAGACCATCAAGGTAGAATTGATTTAATATTGAAATTATACAATAAAAACTGAATCAGACTCAATTTATCACTAACAAAAATGCTGGAGAACCATCAGAAATTCAAAACAGCATTCAAAAATCTTTAACCTTTTATAAATTAGTTAAAAAAATGTTAACATTAAACAGAAAACTTATATTTACACTAGAACAGATTATCAGATAATTGTTAATAAACTATCCTAATTTTTTTGCTATTAGGCAATATTTCCGATATAGCAATAGTTTTAGATTTAATTATAAAAACTAATTTCCGTTTAGAAATTCGAAATGTTTTTAGTGAAGTAATAAAAATCAAATTGCAAACGATAAAAATCTAATTCAAAGAAGGTTTTTAATATTAATTTAACACATAATAATTGTGTAAATTTGCCTTAATACATTAATAAATAATAGAAATCCACACAATATTATATCAAAAGTGGAAAAATCTATAAATAATGTAATGAAAACCATTTCCTCAATTTCAAGTTTAAATGGAAATTCGGAATTAGGTACGACGATACGAAATTGAGAAGAATAAAGGTAAAAACAACAATTAAGCGTGGGACAAGTTTAAAAGAAAAAATTCATTCAAAATTTTATCAAAGTTTGATAAGAACAAGAAAATTATAGAATTTTTTTTGCTTTGCAAAAGCATTGTATAGAAATGTATTTATAGGTAGGTCGGTCGGTCTTCTAACACCTGACATTGACATTCAAATTTTCGAATAAAAATAAACCGTAATCATTACACAATCAAAACTCTAAACAATAATAACAGAATATTAATAAAAGAAAATTGTGTAAATTATCTATTCACAAAGTGCAGTTATCATTTAATAAAAACGTGTACCATATGAAAAATTAATGAAAATTCACAGTTATTGACCGCAAATATGTATAGTATTTATAGCTATCTTTTTCTAAATACAATATACCATCAAAGTAAAAAAATCGAATATTAAGTCTCCCCACATTTCATACAATTGTTAGAAATTTCACCATATTGCAGCACTTAACCAACCACCTACTATAATACAAACAACCAACAACTAACCCTATGTATAATGTTAAATGGTTGAATGCATTTCCGCTATACTTTAAATGGTTCATTTCCGTTCTTCTAGTGATAATGTTTACATTTATATGTACATAGAAGATATATCAACTGAGTCCATTTCCTGTTTTTCTACTTCTATCTAATCATTTTTTTCTTCGTAGTATTTCATTTATTTATTTTTATTCTAGGAGGTATTATTATTATTATTATTATTATTAAAAAAAATAAAATCCGACCTTAAACTAATTACTTTCATAACAATAAAAAAATAATACTCCTAATATGAAACACAATTGTTTTTAATAAAAATAAATATAGGAATTGAAATCAGTATTGCTGCCTCTTCTTCCTGGCGCACTTTAACAGGATATTTTTATAGTCAAGGTTGTATTGTAATTATGCAACTATCCTTGCTGACCTATTAATGAAAAAAATCACCTTCATTACTATTAAATCAATTCGCTTTATATATCATACTATATGTAGAGTAATTGTTATATAATCAAATTTAATGAAAAACCTAAAAAATAATAATTAAAAACAGATTTGGAAGTTTATAGAGCTAAAAATTTTTGTTAAAATAAACAGTGAGTTGTGAACAATTGCAACTAGTTAAGAATTTATTATCTTCAAGGCTGAAAAATTAATTTTAATTGTGTGAAACTTGACCAAAATTCTAATTAAAATTAAATTAATTTAACAATAAGCAGTTTTTTCTTTTCAAGGAGTCTAAATACATAATTTATCCTGTTAGAAAAATACCTATTGGTAATTTCAAATGATACCTCTAAGAAAATTTATTATCAACGACTTTCACAAATTTCGTATTTTATTATCACATAACGTTTATTAATAAACTTGAAAGGACTGAAAAATACCGTTCGCTACACCCGATATTATATAAAAAGTGAGCAAATTAACGCTTCAATGTGTCGTGTTTATAAATTAAATCTGATCATGATAGAGAATGTTTCGATAATCAATTTCTAAAACTCGGTCATCATTAATTTAGATGATGTTATGTGATGAATTTTCTATACCTTTTCCTTTTAACCTGATTTTTAAAATATTAAATTTTCAATCTAATTTCAACATAAAATTAGAAATATAATATGAAAAGAACGTAAAATCTTTTCATTATCGAAATGTCTTTTCCGATTTTAATCAATTTTTGCAATGATGAACCATAAAAATACGAAAGAGAATATAAAGTTAAATGTTTTTACTGCAAAATAAAATCACGATTTTAGTTATATCCTTCTTACAGATTACTTAAAAATGTTTTACAATTTTTGCGACAATTAAACAGGAATTGATTTTTTTCCGACTATACAAAGAAACTATTATTTGGAAACAAAGTAGATTAGATATAGTCATTTAACATATAATAAGATTATCACAACAAACCAATAAATTAGATTATTGGGAATAAATAAAAATACTTGACATTCTTCTAATTACTTCAAACATTCACCAATTATCTAGAAATAATAAGTTTTTATTATCACATAAACACGAATTAATTGTACCAAATAAATAAGTTTAAACCATTTTCTCAACTATTAGAAAATAATAAAATTTTTATTACATTAGTGAATAATTTATTATAGAGAAGATCAGTGGGGCTTTATGGATCTCAATGGCGCTGGGCAAGATAAACTTAAGGACCCCCTTAAGATTGGGACCCTAGACAATTGCCCTTTTTTCCCATTGTATAATGCGCCGCCAAGAAAGATTTTTTTCCGTTTTCCATGTTTTGTCTACAAAATGTGTCTCCTATATTTAAAACTAGACACAAAATTTGTCATATCGACTTAATGTAGGTGGAAAAGACGATTTGGAAACTAAATCTATGCCAAATGTTTTCTTCGATTAGATAATAAATAACAAAACTAATAAGTAACGGAAAAAGAAAATTGTGAAAATTACAAATAAACGTTGCATGTCACCGGGTTAATGACATTCAAATGCACATATTGGAAATTACAGATAATTACCGATAAATACGCGAATTTTAAACAATAGGATCTTTATTCAAAATTTACACTGAAAAGAACAAAGCAATAACAAATACGCAAATCCCATAAGATTATAAAACCTTTTCTGGAACCCCTAGCTTTCCCAGAAAGTTATCAATATTGTGTTCAATTTATTTGGATACCAAATTCTCTTCAAAAAATCTTTCGAATTTTGACGTTGACTCGCGGAAGCCCTGCAGGGGCTGCGTGGAATCCCAGGGTTCTCAGAACACAGTTTCAAAATCACTAACTTATAGTAAATGGCTTTTCTGTGAACATTAACAAATTGTATTCAATATTGATAAATTCTAAAAAAAATATTTGTTACTGAAAACAGGTCAAAAATATCGATAAACTATCTGACCCACCACAGTAACAGAGATTTAGAATTTCTTTTCAATTTAACCATCATATGTTTTGCATGATTCCCCATTTGATAAAATTCTATTGAAAAGAAAAAAATCACAATAGAATTACACAATCACGTAAAATAAATAATAGAACAATTCAGATTATTGTAGCAGTTTTGTCAAGTTAAAGATGAGATAACAAAATTCCATGAAGATAATGTTATGATATGATAAACACATCATTCTTCTAACAACAAGATTCTAATTCAATTCAAAATTTAGTCACATTGCAAATCTTAATTACAATTTTTACAAATATTGCATTTTTTATATGCAACATAACCACCTGCATCATTCAACTACTATTGAATGACAGAACACAATTTAGGCTTGTGATTATTAAATTGTGATCAATTAAATTGCAATTGCAGGTGTTCTTATTAGAAAGATTCGATCTGGACGTGCTAAAAAAAATATTCAAATTCTAATCGATAACCACCCGGCACCGGTACGAATGAATCAATGGGGTGTGTTAACTTTAGTCATACTAGAGGGTGACTGTCTATCAAATTATAACGAAATGACCAATAATAATAATTAAGTTAAATTAAATTAATTACGAGAAAAAAAAAACATGTTCTTATAAGAAACAGAGTAGAAAAAAAAACTGAAGAAACTTTCACTGTTTTTTTTTTCGACACAAACAATAACAACATATGTTCAAATTATTATTAACATATTATTATCATCTTCTTTAATGAATAAAAATTCTTAGAATTATTAAAGATAATTAAAAAAAATACACAAAAATAACAAGCAATCAAATCAAAAATTTGTCCCAAATTAGAACACATACCTGAGAATACATGGAATTCGTGGTTTCTTCTTCTAAATACACATAATTTAAATAGGAATATAGAAAAATGCTAAACACTTAATTGAATTTAATTAGAAAATTATCGAATAATAAATTTAAAAATAATTGTTATTTATCTATGATTGGTGGTAGATAACTACTGCACCAGCTGCAATCAAAATAAAAACTGACAAATACAGTTGACATTGACAGACACTGTTGCCAAATTAATTTCTGTCGATATTATAGTGAACTGTTACCAGTTTTGCCACACGTCCACTAGATGTCAGTCATGGACTGAGGGACAGAAAATTTTCGGAATTTTAGCGGGAAATTCAAACACTAATGTTAGTTAATTACTGACAATTTATTTCTTGTTAGTATTTTATTCTCTTTTTTATTTTCTATATGGGACATATTTATAATTATGTGTGCATTTATGATTATAGATGGATATTATATTATGAAACAGTATTTATAGAGTTTTCTATGACTACATAAGTGCTTTCTACTGGTTTCGTTCTAAAATCTTACATAGATTTGATATTTTGTTAATGATATTATATAAGTTAATCATGAATTGTTCTACAAACTGTTTAATTATATTATTATTTGGAAACAATAAAACGTAACATTTTCATTCTCTAAAATATTTAAATAAACTCTAACATTTATACATTCAATATAATCTCTGGTCAACTATCTATAGTATTCTATACATATTTTATTTAATAAATTGTGTTGATTTCTTCTATAATTTACTGAAAAATTAATGTAACAATTATTACTATAATAATAATATATAAAATACAGTCGGAAGATGTATAAAAATCTATTTGTTAGAAATCTCGAAGGGTCATAGAATCAAATCTAATTATTGTTTCTGTAATCAGAAATTAATGAAAATAGATTAGCTAATACTCAAATTGAATTGAAAATCGAACAAATAATTAACTAGCAAAAATATACAATTTTTCATTCACTATACAATATTAATATTAGATTTATTTCTTTCATTTTTTTTTAGGTGTTTTTGCTTCAGTCTTGAAGGAATATACGTAGCAGAATTGATAAATTGATAGTTTGTACACTTGTTATCAAAATAAATGGATTTTTGTTCTTTTGGAAATTAAAATAAAAATAAAATAAAGAGAAAAAAAGACACTAAATTGATTGCCAGTAATTAATTTATTTTGATTACATGTGTACATACATACACACAGAGCCAATTTCAAGCAAATTTCTTGTTAATTCCCTTTAAAATCTAACTAACAAAAATAAATAAATATTCTACTAATCGCCTTTTTGTTTCCTTTAATATTTAATTATTCAATCATTTTAAGTCTTTATCTGAAAAAAAGAAAGAATTGGACCATTAAATTGACTTGTTTCTTGGTTTAGTCTCTGAATCGAATCATTAGAATAATTGATTGATATAATTGAACATTAATCCAATAGACTTAAAATAATTGAATGATAGAAATATGTTAATGAATTGTGTAGTATTTTTAAATTAGTAATATAATGGTCGATAGATTTTATTTCTTATCATCACCGTTGTTGTTGTTGGTTTTAACTGGTGGTGTTTGAGCCGGTGTTGGATCATCTTGGAATAATGGATTTTTCACTTCCATCTCGCCTGTCTGTAAAACAATAAGAACAAAAAAATAACAACAAACCCCAAAAAAAGGTTCAGGTCAAATACAAATAAATATTATTTATCAAATTCTTGATTGTATATAGACCTTATAAATGTTTATGTATAAATGTAGGTAATCGTATAGGAGTAGAAGAAATCGAGAACTGTTGTATAATTCAAGACGAATGTGTAACGTCCAAGATTTATTGAGATTGATCCTTTACCCTTAGTGGGTTGGTTGGTTGGTTGGTTGGTTGGTGTTTGTTGTATTGGATTAAATTCGCTCGTTCTATGTCAAATAGTTTTACGGTTGTTGTCAGTTTTGGGAGGGATTTATTTATCTTTTCTCCCCTTGTATGTGTCTATTTTTTGATGCTGTTCTCCTTCTTCTTTTTTCCTTATATAAACTGATTTGTTGGAACCAGAAGAGAAACAATATAAAATAAAACGTTCTATACTTACTGGTGCTAATCCGGGACATTCGTAAACTGTATAATCACCCTCTTCATTTTCTTCATCACTATCAGCTTCTGATACGGAACCGTGTCGGTCACCGGCAGCTGCTCTGCTGTAGAAGGAAAATAACAATTTTTTACAATTTTCTTAAGTTTCTTTAAGTGGATTGTGAAAAATTACGGCAGACAAGCGTGCTGTGTTCAACAGTCAACTTGTATGCTACATAAAATATTAAGACATTGTCCTAAGAACATTATGTATCGTATTTTTCACACTGAACCGTTTCATTTCTAGTTTTATTGTTCCAGTTCTATTAAGTTATAATTTTACCATAAAATCTCATATGCAAGAATTTTCATTTCCTATGTTAGCGAAACCATGCATCTCAGTTCAGAGTATCGTTCAAGTGCCACTGAACACGTCCATTGTGAAGCTTTGCGATAAGCCTTCCCTTTTTTATAATTTTGCTCATGTGAAACTTTTATTATTTCTAATTCAAAATATTGAGAAATTTATAATTCTCTGGACTCATATAAAAAATGGGGGGGGGGAGGGGGGGGGCGTTTATTTAATAAAATTCCATTTCTGACAAGCGATAAAAACCTCAAGCTGAACTTTAATGAAAACAACTTCTATAAAGGGTATGTTTGGAAGAATAATTGAAAATTTCCATTCCGTATTTGTTTTGTTCTCTTTATTTACAATAAATTGTAGAAAACGGAAAGCACTGCAATTTATTTTAAATCATTGATTACGAAACATTAATATTTGGAGCAGTGCTCCCATTATCAAAAAAAAGAACATTCAAGTGAAAAATATACCATCATGAATTTGCAAGCAAAGACTTTTAATGCGTTTTTCTTTTTGTCAAATATTTGATTCTCATTTAACTATAGGTACTGCTTTATATTATAAAATCAATTGAAACTGGATGATAAACTGTTAGCTGCAATAAAAATCGTTTCAATTACCTTTCCATTGCGATGATTTGTTGTTTCTGATGCTGATAATGATACATTTGGGCAGATTGGGCTAATCGTCGGTCACCTGATGGAGATGTTTCCTTATTAGGACCTGTTATACCATATGCAGGATATTCAACATCTGATGCATTTTTCACGTGTTTCTGTAAGCTGCAATGACAATCAATAGATAAATCAATATAAATGAACCTTTTCTGTTTAATTTTGAAATAACATATGATCAAAAAACTGTCCAGGATATGGTACTGACACATGATTTATTTTTTGTATGTGATTGATGTATTTTATTAATGGAACATTTCAATTATTTTATTAAAAATCAATAATCAACCGCTTACACTCGGATTACTGTACACATTTCATAACAGAAAATTCTTTATTTCCGTTTTTTTTTGTAACTTCATTTTTTATAAACTGATTTTGACGATAAAGTTTAAAATTAGATTAAATATTCGGGTATTTGGATGATAATCTCTCTTCTTCCATAATAACTTTCATCTCTTTGAGGAAATCTGATAACAAATTCTCATTTTGTTCCTTTAATCCCAATCTATACTAGAATTGTATTGTTGGATGTGTACATGGAAACACTTCAAAATATGAAAATAATATTTTTACTCTAATACTCGTTAATCCGAACTAATTGAAGGGGAGCAGAATATTGCAATGTAGACAATAGTTCTGGGTTATAACAATAGAAACAACTATACCTACTAGAAGCATATAAATATATGATATGATTAATATATAATTGTATATTGATATACAAATTCTATCCGAAAATGTCCGAATTAACGAGGTTTCCTATGTCAATTTTTTTTTTTTTTCATAAAAGCTTAAATATATAATGAGAGATTATAATTATTTTGTAGTAATTTCTCCATTAATTTATTAATTAATGGAGAAATAAATAAGAATGTCAATAAAAACGTATTTTAATTTCTATCAAGTATTGAGCGAAAACCACTGGATCGTGTTCAAAACGAGCCGACACTGTTTACAACGTCAGGTTGGCCGAGCGGTCTAAGGCGCCAGATTTAAGCTCTGGTTCCCAAACGGGAGCGTGGGTTCGAACCCCACACCTGACAATCTAAACTTTTTTATTTTTTTTCCGCAAAATTTTGGTCATTCTGTTAAATTTTTCATTTGATTACCTTGATTCAATGCAGAAAATCGATTTTCATGCAATACAACAAGTTTATTTTTTCATATACGTATATAAATAGAAACATACGTACATTTTAATTATTTGTATCCCTTGTGATTCGTTTTCCGTTGAATTTATCCTGCTATATAACTGATTAATTGTTTCACTAGTTATTAATATTTTTTGAAGTTCCACGGTTGTCGTTTATAACGACGAGAGGGAATTATTGGCATCCATGTCAGGTTGGCCGAGCGGTCTAAGGCGCCAGATTTAAGCTCTGGTTCCCAAACGGGAGCGTGGGTTCGAACCCCACACCTGACAACCTAAACTTTTTTCAAGTTTTTTTACATTAATTATAACTTTTATTACTAATTACAACATTATTATTTATAACAGTTAATTTTTATGTGTTTATTGTGTGATTTTTTAACTGTAACCCTAATATTTCTGCAGTATTACCAACTTCTGTAAATTTTTGAAATTTATTGCTTTTTTTTAATAATTACTAACAATAAGTATTTGTTATTCATTGTTTAATTATTTTTTTTTTATTCTTTCCAGTCTTTAATGTCTTATTGAGTCTTTACGTGAAACTTTCAGTCGTTTCATGGCTTCAGTTTTATAATTCTGACGTTACTTGACAATTTAATTTACGATTAATTTGTCAAGCTTTAGTTAAATCCAACTTCTAATTACTAATGACCGTTCTTATGTGTATATAACAATGATTTCTACAGATTCATTTAACAATAATTACATTTAACTGTTATCGATGAAATCTACCCTTACTGGGTTTTTTTATATAGAATCTATTAACTTTTATGACAATTCCAACATTTTATAACGTAGGTAGTATTTCCATTGAATGATAGTAAATTTAGAATATAAAAAGTTATGACACTCTTAAATTTTCAATAAAAACTTTCAACAGAAACGAAAAGGGTCTACCAAAACTATGTAGAATATTTAACTCAAGATACGACCTTAGAGAGTAAAAGTTGAAGGCAGTTTGTTTAGTTTGATGTGGTAAATTCAAATTTTCTAGGCTTAAATACCGCAGAGGACAATCCTTTTATATTATTTGAACTTAATGCATACACACATCCACCCCTAAGACTGTGTTCTGTGTTGATTGACTATATCTAATTAAATATTAAAGTATATGTCCTTGCTATTGTCTACCTTTGTTATCCTTCCCAATAACGAACTGTCATTATACCAAAAAAAAAAGGATTCTCTCTACATTTTAATTTTCTTTTTTGCCGCTTCTATACTGTTTTGTTTAATTTTTTTATTAAAATCCAATTGATTTCCAACAAATCTCAAATTAGATTTTCTAATTTTCATACTAAAACTATACATAAGTGGTGGAAGGGGAAAAAAATTCAAAATCCTTACACGTCGTGCGTCATATGGTAGAAATTGTTTTTCATGCAAGTCAAGAATTCGATCACATTTTGAAACATGGGCAGAGCAGAATAATGAACGAATTTTGTTGCCACCACCGCCGCCACAACCACCCGTAACGCGTGCAACGTTTCCCATCAGTTCTCTCGTACGAAACTAACTCTAAAATCCACTTGAACCAACCAACCACCACCACCAACACCACCACCACCACCGCCACCACCACAAATAAGTCGATTCTTTATTATTTCCGACTGTATTTGTATGGATATTTACAAGTACGTCACTTTGATTGCTTTGTTATTTTTTATTTCAGTTAAAACTAAGCCCTATTAGAAGAGAAAAATAACACGAAACAATTTTTTTTTTATTCATTCATTTATAACGAATTCGCAATGTTGGTAACAATGGATGAAAAGATGAATTATATTGATGGTTCTAAAGAAATAATAGGAATGATGGATAAGATTTATGATGAAACGGTTATCAATTATGCCTGTTATCCAAAATTTCTCCCCATCATATGTCAGCGATGTGTATTTTTCTACAAAGGGGTAAATTCTGGATAAAAGCATCGTATTGTAGTATATAAAGATTATTCTTATCATCAAAAAGGAAATATTTGCTCATGTAGAATTTTTTAACGGTACAATAAATTCAGTGGTGGTGACGATGACGAACGACAATGCTGGACAATATAACAACAACAACAAAAAATACCATTAATGACAATAACACATCTAGTCCTATTTACCGAACTAAATTATTCAACTACCCCATTTCCATTGGCAATGCTAACTATTAGGAGTAATAAATAATGTAAAGGAAAATATTAAATAAGAATGAAAGAATTATATCAGATAGTAAACATATTGCTATCAGAATGATCGATAATGTGATTTTAAAAATAAATACATGATACAGTAATTTTGGGCCGAAATATCCATATATTTTTAGTTTTCCAGTTTAACATCAAGCCTCAAGGTAGAAATATTTAAATTATGCACCTTCCTGTTTTACCTTTATTTTCCAATTGAATGGCTAATTAATTAACACGTTTTTTGTAGGTATATAGAAAAAAATTAACTATAGTCAGAAAGAACTTCAGAACGGAGAAGCTTTGATGTTTGCAGCTTAATTTTGGGAAAAAAGTTTATCTAAAAAAAAAACGATGTTTTGTTCCAGATAAAATAAAATGATGGATACTACCCTGTACTATAACATATACTTACAGAATAAATATAACTAGAACGCAATTTATCGAAAATCTCTCTGAATATTATAAATTCATTGTAAATGTTTCCAAAAGCCATAAACTTAATGGTATATACAGCTAAGGTTTTCAAAGTTGTGGTGTAATTTGCTATGGAATCAACAGATCGATAATTTTATGTTACCTTCCGTAATAATAATTGTATATGAAATATAAATTGACTTTATTTCTTTCCATTTGAACATGTATAGAGCAATAGGAATTCTCAACGGATACATACAGAGATCATTATTAAATTTTTGATTGCGAATAAGGTGAACGAGTAACTTGAAAGACTTTTGTCGCTAGATTTCAAATAAACTCTGTTTTATATTAAAGCCTAGCCACAAGGCGACTGTAATTATAATTTAATATATTACAATTTAACGTATTGTATTCAAACTTACGCCAATCAAATTGTGTTCTAATAGTTATTATTCAATACCTGAATAATGTCACAGAGCCACTTTGCAATAAAAGTAAATAATAAATTGCAATATTAGCTAAATTTTAATATAGATCTGTCGTGTGACTGTGGTATTTCTAGCCTTGATCTGGGTGGATTTTATTAATATTATATCGTTGAATGTATGTGCCTTGCATAATATTATATGTATAACAGATACGCAAAATTAAATTACATATTAATCTTTTACTTTTTTGATGATTAATATTTAAAAATCGATATGTATGATAGTACTGCTTGTGGAATTTTGTCAAATTCCGATATTTCCAATAACAATTTATTGTTCCTATTTCAAAATGTGCGAACTAAGAAAACCTTTTTACACATTTCCACTCAAAAAATGACTATAAATTCTATAAATTCTTTGTTATTTCTTACTATTTCCGCAAACTGTTACCTAACGGGAAATTTATTGTAGGTATTATGTATTTTAGACAATGAAAAGCTTAATTCTATTGCACGAAAATAAATTTCTTTCTGTATAAAGTTTGGTGGCGAAATATATACCTACCGCTTTTATATTTCAGAACAGTACAACTATAAGTTTCTCGTTGATTTAGTTCGTGATGTTTTTGAAATGATCAATATCTGATCTGTTAAATGAAATTGATCGGAAAAGAGAAAAATTGTTTAAGAAAAGCTTCAAATCCAACACAATAAACCGATAATATGGCCAAAAAAAAGCAAAGCGATAAATAGAAAAACTAACTATTGATTTTAATTTTAAAAGCCAAAAATAAGAAATCAAACAAAGGACTCTCGAATTAGAAGTTTTAAGAAATTACAGAGAACTACCAAAATAATAATGTTCGATTTTAAATAGATAAGTAACTGCAGTCGAGTTAAATGTTCAATAATGGCCATTCTAGGTCTCTCCATCATCATTAATTACTGAAACATTTCCATAAGTATTCTTGTTTTCTTAACATAGATATCTATATTTATAAAGGAAAACATGAAAGTCCAGCTGGAAAATTCTCGTTATGTTATTCAATTACATATTAGTCAAGTTTTAAAATGTAAATTAATGGTAAGAAACAAAAGTTTTATCGTTAAAAGGTATTTTACATGTCCATTATTGCGCCCAATTTTATTTGATATCTTAACACGCGAATATAAAAAAATAATGAATCTCTTGTTCCCTTATCAAAACACAATTTTACATTATTCTTTTATAGTTAAATTTAGTTCTGTAAATAGACATTCTGTAAATCAACATTGATTGCATACACTAATTTTATGGACATATAGACATTATTATAAGTTGAGCAAACGTCTTTTTACTGGAAATTTAAACGTTTCATAATGATCTTATAAAAAGAAATATTAAAATATCTAACTGAAATTATGATTTCCATCTACCTACAAATTCGAGGTAGGAACCAAAAAAATAAAAATAAGAAGTTTCAGAATTCTTGTGATGAAACTTGGAAAGAACGAATTCAAAATCCGAAATGGACGTATAGGGATTTTTTCGTTTATTTCCATTGGCATTTAAATCAATCAAATTGTAAATTGATTAGAAACTCCACATCACAAATAATCCATGTCTCTAAAATAATTTAATATTTAAAGATTAATTGAAATGAATATTTGAACTGAAATCTAATAGAATAAGGAAACAGAATACGCTAAACATTTGGTTTTGACTATCTAAGCTTTCAATAGTTTTAATTAATATTATTCATTCTATCATTAATACTGTTATATAATAATTAATGTTGTCAGATGAAACATATATGTTTAAAGGGTTATCAAAATTCATAGCTTGTCTCTTATCTACCCTAATTCCAGACAATTTCAATTGTAATTTTAGATTTTAATAGAAATGAAAAGATAGAAACTTCTAAAATGATTTAATTTAATAATTTACTAACACACAATTTATTTAAATTCCAATTAATTAAAGTAAATATTGATTTATCGATTAACTTGCTGGCAACACATGTACCTACGTTTCCTTTTAACTGTTTTGACAAGTTTGAAGATGAATTATCTGATACAAGTTATCTTCTCTAGAACTTGTAACAGATTTGTTCAAATTCCATATAATCTATTAATTTGAAAAGGAAAATTTTCATTTTCTTGAAAAACGAATAATAAGACCTATATAGTACCTATATAAGAAATTCCCTCGAATCCACCACAGCAGGAATGCAATAAAGGCCAGCAACTAGACCATATATGCTATATTATATGATTATTATTATGAGAATTGTTCGAATTATTGGGAAATACTCAATTTCTTTCTCCTATTCGGATAAAATTTCGTAGGTATATTATAAAAATAGATTAGGTTTTTTTTTATAATACAGTATTATTTCTCAATCAATCTACAGATCACCAATAGGTATAATTAAATATTTGTTGTTGGAATTAGATTCGGAGGAATCGATTTCTGATGAGATATTTACGTACGTTGTTCAAGACAGGATATTGAGATATGTTTGATAAATATTTAGATATACATACCTACCTATGTGATACCACAAAATATAGATTCAATAATAGGAGTACCTCTTCGTATTACTATGGTATAGGTACTTTGATTAATAGCAATAAATTACAGGAGAAGATGAGGGTAATTGTTATTTAATTAATTTGTTCTGCGTAGGATGAATTAAATAATAGTTCTCGAATTTAGGAAATTTAATAATGTACCTATCTCATTCAAAACTCCACTACCATTGTTATCATGGTCCAGGTAAAAACAGATTATGTAATAATTGTGGAAATTTCGTACGTAAAATAAACTACAAAAATTCTGCAAACTGAAATTAAAAGCCTGGATATAATGACACCCGAATGTAACGCCACTATTTTCTTTAGTCCCTTGAATGTAGTTATAACGAAGTTGAGACTGTCTCATTGTCAGCGTGCGTAAGGTGCAATACCTACTAACAATAAGGTGGCCGATATAGGTATCTAGGGCCGGCGGCCCTTATACATATTACCTATAAGCACAATCTTTTTTTTATAAATTTCTCTTAATTACAAATTACAATAACGGAGTTTTTTTTAATAATGCTGTAAAAACAAGTTCAATTAAGCATACAAAATGATGATTTGAAAAATTGTGGTCGAGAGAATAGAACCAAAAATGTTGTGTGGGCACAGTTCAAATAATTAATATTTCCAAACAAATAAAAAAGCAGAAAATACAAAAAGTATATTTCAATAATGGGGTTATTTTTTCGTAATTTAGACTCTCCTCATAAATACAGATTTAACATATACGGGTTACTTTTTTGCTCTACATACATACTACATATATCCTAATATGCTTAAAATATATACAACAGAGATAAGTCTTTTTTTTTGTAGGGAAGCTGGAAAAAACAACATAAAAATTTAAAAAATCTAGAAAATCCTATAAATACAATAATTTAGATTCTTCATTTATGAGAAATTATTAGTGCCCTACTTTCACCTCGGGTCTTACTAGTTTTTATAGTTTGTCGCAGTAACGCATTTGTAATAATTTAGTCGGTGTTATTTCAACGCCTTTGTTACAATTAAGATGATAAAAAACCACGATTCTTAAGCGCAATTGTTAAAAACCGATTATTTTACTAAATAATTACTCTTAACAAAGTATGAATGGCCGTCTCACAATTAAAAAGTATCTAATATTAATGGGTTTTAAAAGAACTTTTTTTTAATCATAAGGAACGTAAACCCTATTGTTTTCAAGATATAGAGCACATCGATTTTCTTAATATTTCTAGAAAACAATTAAATATTATTTCAAATATTAGCATTTCATTCTAAAGAACAAATTGGTTAAATAAAGCCTAGGCCTTAGAACTACAATCTTAATATAATGCTGCAATTTACTAATGGTAAATAATGAAAGGTCTGTCTGATAATTGTTGTTTTGAAGTTGACAATCGACCGTATTCTGTAACCATTATTGTCATTATTATCATAATCATTACTATCATCCACATTTGTCGCGTAATACAGTTATGTATGCATACTCAAGAAAACAGGAGATTTCTTCACTTTTTTTTTCAATTATTACATTTACTGTTCTGATGGCCGTTTTCACCAACGTGGCTTAAAATCGGTATTAGTTATGATGACTGGTTTAAATTTTGGGCCAATCCGACTGGAGCTTTGGCTGACAAAAAAGACGTTTTTAAGCTTTATTGGTGAAACCATTCTTAACAAATGCTTTAGTTAGTTGCTGAAATTGACCGTGAATTGATTAATTTAAAAATCTCTTATCAATTTATTTCCCCACTATTTTGACCTACATGTGTGATAATTTAGTAGAGTTGTTGAAGTTTAACTGGTTTAGTGAAAATTAGTTTTAGTTTATTTTTCCTGTCAAAATGGACACACCTATAAAAACTTTAGGTAATTTTTTCTTCAAAAATATTCAGCCTGAAATTCTAAAAATTAACTTTTCAAAAAAAAATTAAAATCAATTTGGGCATTTTACCAGACTGTCACCTAAAGGTGACATATAAATGACATTCTTTTTTAATAATAACAATAATAATATGACGGCGTAACAACTTATCAGTTTGTTATCTCTTAACATTGTGGGTTGCATAATTTCAATATTTCTACAGATCATCAACATATTCGCTACAATCCTTTACGTGGTGAATGGATATTAGTATCACCACATCGTGCCCAACGTCCATGGGCTGGTCAAATTGAAGATCCTCCCAAGGAGGATGTACCGAAATTCGATCCGAAAAATCCCTTATGTCCTGGTGTTGCTCGTACTTCAGGCTTAATTACACCTGATTATAAATCAACATTTGTCTTTACCAATGATTTTCCAGCATTACTAGAAAATGGACCAAATGAATCTGATACAGAAGATCCATTATTTAAGACCAAATCAGCAAAAGGGACATGTCGTGTAATCTGTTATCATCCACATTCAGATGTTTATTTTACATCGATGCCATTATCAGCAATTGTTGATTTGATAAATGAATGGATTAAACAAACTACCGAATTAGGTAAATTATATAAATGGGTACAGATTTTTGAGAATCGCGGTTCGATGATGGGTTGTTCAAATCCACATCCACATGGACAAATATGGGCATCCGATTTCCTACCAAGTGAACCATTTTTAAAAGATCTACATCAAAAAGAATATTATAAGAAATATGGACGACCGATGTTAGTTGATTATTTAAAACGTGAATTAAAAAATCAAGAACGAATTGTTTATGAGAACGACGAATGGGTTGTTTTAGTACCATATTGGGCTGTATGGCCATATGAGACAATGTTATTACCAAAACGACATATTCAACGGATTGTAGATCTTGATGATAAACAGAAACAAACATTAGCAAAAACACTACAAATTTTAGTTGCAAAATATGATAATATTTTTAAATGTAAGTTTCCATATTCATGGGGATGGATTGGTGCACCAGCTGGTCATCAATTCGATCAATCACTACCATGGTGGACATTACATGCTTGTTTCTATCCACCATTATTACGGTCAGCAACTGTTAAGAAATTTATGGTCGGCTATGAAATGCTAGCACAAGCACAAAGAGATTTAACACCAGAAACTGCAGCAAAAACTATTCGTCAACAATCAGAAATACGATTTTCCGATGTAAAATAGTCGCATTTTTGTAATTTTTTCTTACAATTAGCTAGTATAATAATAAATTGTAAAACTCACTTGTACCAACCAATACCGACAGCAATTAGACCAACAGTAGCAGCTGCACTAATTCCTGCAACAACTGCAATAATATAAACTCCAGCTGATTCATTATTTTGGGTATGTGGTCCAACAGCTACAACTTCAACATTACTACTACCATCACCATCTCGATTATATTGTTGATTTAAATCAATTGCTTCATGTTCAATTGAAAATTTCTCATCATTTCTTGCTTTCAATCGTATTTTATTATTGTCAATCATTTCGTTTTTGGATGGATTTGGATCAGCTGGAAAAACAAAACAAATCAATCAGTCACGTTCAGTTCTTGTTTGTATATTGTGTGTGTGTGTGTGTAGGTGTATCAATGACGTAAATAAAAAACTAATTTAAACGGTAGATACCATTAGTTTCAATATTCTGGAAGAAGCGAGGGTCAGATGGTGGATAAGCGAACATTTTTGGATCTTCAACAAATTTCACATCATCTAAAGCTCCTTTACCGGATGCTTCGGCACAATTCTTTTCACCACAATTACCATTTGTTGTAGCTTCTTCATTGTTATCATTTCGATCAATTCTCTCTTTATTATTGATGATATCTTCATCGATATTACTACCCTCATTGATATCATCACCAAAACTGAAATCGTCTTCTTGTGGATACGGTCGGACATCGTCCAGAATTTGTGGATATTTCAAATTATATCTCTCCAATTTATTACGATATTCTTCAAAAGTACCATCATGAAATTGGTGTGGATTAAAATTGAATAAAAACTGATTATCATCATCGGTATTACTATCGTCGTCCTCTTCTTCTTCATTATCTGTCGATGTAGCAATACGGAAACGATGTCTATTTAAAAAATCATTTAAATGTTGAAATTTCTCCGACAATGAAATTGTATAATCTTTTCTTGGTGCATCCGGGTAGTCATCAAAATTTGACGATGATATAGGCCATCGTTGATAAGACGTTCGATCATTATAGATAGATCGATCGTCAATATTTTCGTCAGTTGACGGTGGTGACAAATCGAATTTTAAGCCTGAAATCAATTCGAAAAGAATAAGAAAATCTCTTTTATTTTATAAATATGATCGATTCTTTATTTTAATCTAATTGCGTTCAATTCAAATGTCAAGAAGTTTCTCCCTTTAATAATTGATTCATGTAGGTAGAAGGAAAAGAACCGATATTGAAGTCATTCAATTTAATCTCAAGCTGTCTTGAAGTTCGCCCGTGTTTTAATGAATTATAATTATAATTCTAGACATAATTTACAATTTAAATAATTACTGCAGCTGGTGTATTTCCAGTTTAAATTCATCAAATATATTGCGACTTTTTTTCCAAATGTCTTGACTTTTGTTATTTAATTTAGTATTTTAATACTCTCCTACCCCTTTAAAAACATAAGCACCTGTATTTATAAATAATTCATTAAAAACAGTTCTACTTCTAGTATCAGTTTTATGGTAATGGAACCGGATGTATGTATGATAACAGTTAAATATAGTCAAGTTCAGAAGTCTATTGAACGGAAATAAACATTTTATTACTATGAAATTAATAAGAAATCAAGCTCTTAGCAAATCAGTGGAGTGTGCACATGTTTGATTTCAAATTAAGTCCTGAAATTGATTTGTATATAAAGTAAATAAATAGAGGAAAATGATTGAAGCTTTCTCTACAAATTGAATAAAATTGAAATTTAAATTACTCAAACAATCGATTTTAATCTGTTTTTTTTTGTCCATTTTGCAACGCATTTGAAGAGTAAAACAAATATTTGTTTGATAATTGAGAGTTAATTAAAACGGTACGAGAATTAATTGTAGAAATAATTCGAAAAAAAAAACAGTAAAGCACTGTAAATTCAACATATGTTTCTGTTAATTCAGCTGAAGATTAAAAAAAAAAAAATTGTTTGATTTACTGACCGAATTGGAGTCGAATCCTGGTCAATATTCAATAATAATTTGGCGGGTATTCATTAGATTCATTCATGAAAAAAGTCGATTCTATTGTACTTTGTGTATGTATACCTATGTTTTTTTACAATTAAATTAATTTCTATATGAGAGAATTTTGTAAAATTGTAAAAAACTTACCAGGATAGATTTCCAAATCACCGGAAGCACAAACACTCCATGATATGGTGATGACAATTGTTATAAAATGGAATTTCATTATGTGATTTTCCTGTTGGCTCACTCCATATGTTTTCATTCTGCTGCCATTTTCCCAAATAATCAATAGGATACCCAACATGCCATTGGGTGAGCCGATTACTAACGTCACAGGATAAGCTTGGCTAAGTGGTGAGAAGTGTATCCTTTATACTAACAGCTAGTTCAAACTGAATACTGAAGAACTGACTGAAAACGTGCAAAACATTACTAAAATATTACAAAAAAGTATACTATACTACTGTGTAGAAATTGATACGCACATGCGCCTATTTTTCTTTTCCATGTATCGTAATAGTGAAAATTTTCTTGATAAGGAATAGTTATTAATGATAATTTTTTTCGGAGTCATGTAACGTGAATAACACAAACAAATTTTCTTTCAATTCCTTTTTATTTCAACAAGTTAACTAGGAAAATAATCTATTTATATTTAAAAAAAAGCAACAATTAAAATATGTACAAGTCGAATTTATTGACAAATGCAGTTTTCAATTATCCATATTATCATCAGTTGATTCACCTTCAACAAGTAATCGTGTCTCATTTTTACTTTTTACGGATGTTTTCTTTTTCCGTCTATTTATCACACCATTATCTTCATCCATCATTCTTATAATCAACATCTGATCAGATGTATCTAATGGAGCAACTGAAATATCACGTACAGCTCGAAATTTACCACAATTATTCAAATGTTCATTTTCTAAACGGAAGAAGTTCCATACGAATCGTCTAAACACCTCTAAAGGAGCTAAAATCGTTACCATTAAATCGGCATGAACGTAACCCATTTCAATTAGCGACATTGAAAAGGCCCATCCAAAACGTAGAATAAAATCTTCGACAATTGCAAAATAATAAAACCACTAGAAATTCAAGCATACACAAAAATTAATATACTTAAATAAATATAAATTGGATAGAAATGAATTACTGTAGCCGAATAGACGATCTCCTCCCGAAGGAACTTATTATCACCAGCTTTCGGGTCAAATAACCCCCAATCTAATTTAATATCCCATGTGTAAGCATAACATGAACTGATCAAAGATGCAGTTATCCATAAATAAAAGAAAGGATTGTCGGTCATTGAATCACCTTTATCTTTTTGTTTTGTCGTTTTTGATTTTGTTCGTTTGAGTTAATTGAAAGAAAACCACATGAAAAATAAATATTTAATACCCACATAATGTACATATTTTCTTGTTAGCCACACCCATATCAATTAACTTACCAGAATAGACAGTATTTAAAGCTGTAAATATTATAACGAAAAATGATGTAGCATATTTTACGGCATTGACTAAATGTGGAAAGGCCTCTTTGGTATCCCGATAACGACGTAAACATTGAGCAAAACGAAACCATGCCGGCAAACATGCCATTATTGGTCGTATAATAAAATGCTTCTCTACACAATAATTTGCATCTGAATCAATAGTAGAAAAGTACACGGTTTTAATTGATTGTCAATTCTAGACGTAGATTGGTTAAAATTACAAATTACCTGTTCCAATCGACCAACTTGGATTAGTTGCATAAAAACAAATAAAATAATGCATATCTGTGAATAGATTCACCATACTGTTGAGTTGATCAGCAATCCAGAAATCGGCGAATGTTACATAGAAAAATGGCGCCAAAAACACTTTCCCCTTATTGTGTTATTGCCATGAAAAAAATTCATTTGAATGGATAATAGATCTCTATTGATTAATTACAGTAAAACCCCCACAAAGAGGACTTTTGTTAGATTTCTGTTATGATTTATTGCATATATTATGTGCCCACTGAGACAGGTTTTACTGTATTAAAAAAAGAGCTTACTTACAAGCACCCTTAATGCCCAAAATCTAGCCTCATATCGAAACGTTTTTGTTGGATTAACAAGGAATGCCAACATTAATAATACCAAAACTAATGGATTTACATAGGCTGGAATGCTTAATTCATTACTATATAAAAATGATAATACAGAAATTGACCATATAACACCAAAAATTGCTGCCATTTCAATAATATGCTGTTCGGATAAATGATTCCTTGGATCCATTTCAAATATTAATACATGATTAACACCAGATGAACGCCAACCATATATATTAATACCCCATAAAAATAAGAATTCAACAATTAAAAATGGACCACGATATAAACGACATACTATACGCCAATCATCTCGTCCTTTATAGAAGATAACTGTTTGGACAATAATCAAATTTAATTCAATTGATTTAATGAATGTTTTTTTTTTTTAATAAAATTCTACCAGAAATCAAAACTGATATCAATAGAACAATTAATGCTCCTGAAAATAGACCAACTTTAAATGTTGTCCATGGTATTTGCTGTTCACCTAATGGTGGTACACGTAGACGTTTCATAGCACGTTGACGATCACCACTCTCCAATTCCTGTGTTACAGTCGCTTCAGTTTCACGTATTAAACGATCAATATCTTTATTTGTATAGAAATGTGAACTTTCTACATGTTCTACACGCCATTTAGCTCCAATATCAACACTCAATAACTGAAATTTCTCATTTTTAAAAAAATTACTCGTATTCCATTATTATCAATCTTACTTTATCATGTTTCTTTAAAATCTTCCTAAAGCCAGTAAAATTAAGGTTTTGATAATTTTGCAATAGAATTAAACTTAAATAGAATTCACTAAATGCTAATTTTAATTCCTGGATTTTCTTCAACGGTACATTCCGTTTACGTAAAATATTACTTTTGATTGAACGTTTTTTACCAGGATATTCAACATCACGAGCTTCACTTAAATCACTTTTCAAGCTCGCATATTTTCTCGTAGCTTCAGCTAGTTTTTCTAAAACAGTATGATTTTGTTGTGAATTTAGAGTAAATTAGGAATCTGTTAAAGTACCTGAATAGAAGGTATTTATTTTAGTTAATTCTTTATCACAGAACGAAAAGAATTGCTCATCAAATTTTGCAAAATATCTTGTTAAAATTTCAGGTTCTACTAATTCAGCGGATGGTGCTTGTTCAACAGCTGCATATAGCATTGATTTCATTTCCTTGAATAGCAAAATATATTCTTAATTTAGAGAATAATTATTGTTATATTGTGTTTATTAAGTTTACCTCGTAATTTATATATTGCTTTCTCCATTCTGGAGTTATATGAGCGGATAGATGTTCAGTAAATTTCATCTTGTTTCGTTTGGTCACTATTCTAGTAATTTAACCCATTTATATTAATTGGAATTTCTATGAAATTTATTTTGAATTATTTCAACATTATTATTTTAATTTTAGATGTCAAAAGAGAAGGATAGTGACGTCGTCGACGTCGCGACGTTGTCGACGTCAATCCAACTCTATCGGTTTTACAGGCAACTACAACTATGTACAAATAATACGAAATTTCCGTTTTTAAATTCAGACGTTTACACAGAACTCTAATTTAATTAAATAATTCTCCTATAATTTGTTTTTTTGCTCCTTATCTAACGATAATTGTTTAAACAATTAGTCAATTTCAATGAAATTGTTATTAATTTGTTGAAAACTTTGCTTTCTGTTGCATGTTTTGGACATTTTCTCTTGGATAGTAGGCATTTTCTAGAATTTCTCGCCCGGCGCATCCACCATTTTTGCACCAACATGCAGTTTATGCTTTTTATACTTTTCCGCTGTTTATATCTATTTCTCCATTAGTTGTAATTACTCCTTCTCTAATTGAATTACATTGGGTCATATTCAACCTGTAGATAAGTAACTTTAACTTGTATAGAGTCACATTACATATGTATAAGTCCAGTGTATACGAAAAGGGGATAGATCAGATAAGGCACAGGCGGACTTATAAGGTGACTTTACAAGTTAAAGTTGACTTAAAGCCGATTATGTAACTGGCCAATTAAGTGTTTATGAGTTTAGTGATCACTATAGTGACGAAAGGAAATTTTTTTATCATACGCTTCAAGATAGTGATGCAAATTTAACAAAACTAGACCGTTGATTTTGATACTAACTAAAAATCTAACAGAAATAATGGAAATTTCTGACATCATTTCCTCTATCGACACTAATTTTAATTTTAAATATTTCAACCCAATTACATTAGACATTACATTAGACCTAAATAGGTGAAGCTTCATTTTGTGTGCAACTATAAATTAGATAAGATACAAGAATGTTCGCTTATATCAATAGAATTTTTGAATTTACTATAGACTTTTGTTCAGTTTTTCAAAAATGCTTGATCAAATGCAAGTGCAAGTAGTTCTAGTGTTATTGCATCATTTCAATTCACTCTTCTATTAAATCAACATATGGGGTGAGCTAAAAATTCTACTTACAGTTGTAAATATTTGGAAGTAATTTTTTAGGTTTTTAAAATGTTTGTTTTTCCCGCGAAAAAATAATTGCATGGAATTATGCGCTACAATTAGATAACTAAATAATCCTAACCTCATTTTTCAAGTTTGAAAATAACCTCAAATTTCAACAATCAAATTATTGAATTATTGTAAACTTACAATAACAATGAATAATTATAAAATATTGATTCGTTGTAATTTGTGTTTTATTCGAAAAGTTGAGAATTATTTACAATTTAATTATTTATTAGTCTTATTAATATTATCTTTTGTTCTTTCCAGTATTCATCAATAAAACCTAAAGTAGTACCGGATGAAAACATGTTAAAAGATATTGAAAATAATATTTATAAGCCTCGTCACCATCCTGGCATAATAAAACCAAGAACTATTGCATTACCTGAACGATTAGTTAAAGCTATTGAGAATGTTAGTGAAGGTATTTCAATAATAACACCACATCAGTGGCGGATCCAGGCATTTGGGGGCCCTGAAACTTATGTTCTTTGACGGGGTCTTGAAGCTTGTGTTTTGTAAAGGGCCCCCTCAATGACGTACACCGATAGAATGATAGAGATTGTATTACTAAGCTTAAGCTTCAGGAGGTACTAAAACTTAATCAACTTCATCAATTGGTTTATTTTTCTTTTAATTATTGTTTTACCATAATCACTGATACGTGAGCTAATACATCGTCAGCATCCTTGGTTCATTCTTGCCAAGAATGCTGTACCCCTTGTTTTTGCTTATTATTTCTAAATTTTGCTTTATTATAACTAGGCGCCTGTGGCCCTCAAAGTTG